>BJKM01000155.1:2075000-2212155 GCA_015082035.1 Chaenogobius annularis
ACGTACAGTTAAAAAAAAAAAGAAAAAAAAAGAAAGAAAAGGCGAGAACAAAGCTACGGCAGCATATGGAAACCCCAGCAGAGGCATTCTTATTTCTATCTGTGAAAATTCATTACGCGTTCGCACAAAGCCGCGTTCCTGTGTGTGCGCGCGCGAGAGTGTGTGTGTGTGTGTGCGAGAGTGTGTGTGCGAGAAAAGAGTGAGAGAGCGTCGCGTTTGTTCCCCCGCGCGGGCTAAACAAAGGCAAATGTGCTGCTTTTCAGACCGCCACTCGCTACCACCCTGATTTCAAAGCCACAACTTGAAAGACAACAGACAGCTATTTACAATATTTATACATTTAGGATGCTGATAGTGTGCATATCGCGGCGGTCTGTGTGCGAAACGATGGGGGTAAAAAAAGAAAAGAAAAGAAAAGAAAGAAAGAAAGGTTACTTTGGAAATTCTCTGATAATTGGTGTCTTAAAAGCAGCTCATTTTTAACTATGTCACCGCGAATGCTCGATGACAATTAATGTGTTTGCGGTGCCTTCCTGGGCATCTGCGCCAATTACTTTATATGCTAATATATGTAAATGACAACTCAGACGACACTTTCAAGTACTGTGAGAATGCCGTATTGTGGAGCTTTTTTTTTTTGCTTTTTTTTTTTTTTTTTAAGTCATATTGTTGAGGATTGTTGAGAAAGAAAGCGAGGCCTTAAATTTGGAGGTGTGCAACTTCTTTATTTATTTTTGGTTGAAGATATTACGCACTTTCTTAAAATAGGCTCAACTCATGTAGTTTCAATGGGACTTTATATTGGTATATTCAAATGGGCATATACATTTTGCTTGGTATTTGGAGACAATAATATTTGATGTACAAAAAAAGAAAAAAAATGTATTGAATTTCATCTGAACACATAACAAGTGAACACATTAAGGAAACTATTTCAATGAGACTTTTTATAGGGATTGTATGAGTTTTCAAATGCACATATACATTTTGAATATTTTTAAACTTGCTTGGTATTTGGTGACAATAATATTTGATGTACAAAAAAGAAAAAAAAATGTATTGATTTCATCTGAACACATTACAAGTGAACACATTAAGCACACTATTTCAATGGGACTTCTTATTGGGATTGTATACGTTTTCAAATGCACAAATACATTTTGAATATTTTTAAACTTGCTTGGTATTTGGAGATAATAATATTTGATGTACAAAAAAAAGAAAAAAAATGTATTGATTTCATCTGAACACATAAAAAGTGAACACATTAAGCACACTATTTCAATGGGACTTTTAATTGGGATTGTATAAGTTTTCAAATGCACACATATTTTGAATATTTTGAAACCCGTTTGACATTTGGAGATAATATTAGTTCTCAACAACAACACAAAAGTATTAATTTCATCTGAACATATACATACTTTCAATTTAAGCAAAACATTTTCATAGTTATTTCAATTGGACTTTTTATTGGGGTTGAACAAGATTTTAAATGCGCATATATTTTGAGGATTTTTTTGAGGATATTTTGAAACTTGCATGGTATTTGGAAGCAATAATATTACCTTTGTAGATATAGTACATACTTTCAAATCAAGCACAAATTCTGATAACGTTATTTCAATGGGACTTTTTACTGGGGTTGTATAGGCTTTCAGTTCAGTTAATATGGAAAAATGAACATGATAATGCATTTTTGTTTTGTTTTTTAAATTAATTTGAGAAAGTTGAAACAGTTTATCAATTTCGTGTTATGTACTTTCAAATCAGACACAAACGCTTTAAATGTGACTTATTATTGTGGTTGTACAGGCGTCCAAAATGGTATTTTAATGCTTTTTGACACTATTATCACACATTTCAGAATTGGTTTTAACACCATTAAAATTTCATCTGTTAGCAACTTCATATGTTAAATGTCACAGTTGTATGAGCTTTCGGTTGCACACAAATGTTGTAAATGTTGACAATTCATATTTTGAGGCACGAGTGACACAAAAAAAAACCCGCAAGAACTTTTACAATCATCAAAATGTCACCTTTTAATTTTTTGTAACATAAATTTACAAACAATTTGCAGTTGTTTCTTGCTCTTAAACCTTGACATTAAACACCGCAACACGCTGGGATATAATTATGCAGTAAAAAAAAAAAAAAAAGACATTTGATGGTGTGTATAAACGTATACACATTTAATTAGGAATGCACATTAATTTCCGTTAATTATAATCAGATTCAGAAGCACCACGTGAAGAGATAAAGTTGTTGACATCTGCATAACGACGTTTTAACAAGTCTGTGGAAGACATTTAAACTCACTGTACAAATATATATACTACATTTAGTTTTAGCTATTAGAAGGGGTTTATTTATGTTTTGGAGATTTCTTGTTGAGTGCACGGTTCAGACTGGGTTTCCGAAATGCCTTTAAGCGGCGAAAAGTAACAATCACATACATTTTTCTTTTTTTTTTTTTTTTTTTTTTTTACATCAGACAGATAAACTGCTGCAGCGCGATATCCTCAGAAGATTTATCTAGCGGATCGAACTTCAAACGACAGGCATTTCAGCAGTAGATGCAACCGCGACGTATATGTACAGTGCGCGGGGAGGGCTCGAGGCGGAGGGACGCGGAACGACGTGCAAAAAAATATAGGGCTTTTCCACAACGGGATATAGTTTCAAACAAGGGGAAATGAATGGACGATCCAATAAGAATGCAGTCAGCTTACAGCGAAACCTGGCTGAATTATAATGTCGCAATTGGATTTGTTGTGACAATGTTAACTTCAAATAATACAGTTTTAAGAGTTTGATTTATTTTCAAATACAATGCTGTAGAATTGTCAGAGCGCACAAAATAATGAGCAAAAAAATGTCAATATTGTCACTGTATCACGTTTTAAACCATGTAAAGAAAAGGATTTTAGATTTTTTAATTACAGGCTTTGTAATTTTTCTTTTTTTTTTCTTTTTGAGAAACTTGAAGCAGTTTAGTTCTATTAAAAAAAAAGAAGCTATTTCAGGCACGAATCATGTACAGTCATTTAAATGCGACTTATTACTTACATTTTAAATATTATGAGAATTGAGAATTGAAATTGAGCATGGCATTTTAAGGCTTTTTGACAATATAGCGTAAAATTCAGTTTTCAAGTTCAAGTTTTCACACCAGACCAAGATTTGTCTCGAGAAATCCGTTCAGTTTGATGTTGAAATTCAAATTGTGAGACGTAAAGTGTCACAGCAGCAGCAGTCAAGAGTCCAGAAATGATTGTCATTAGCTTTTAAACAATATTCAATTTGCTGCAAACTGTTTCCCAACGAGCGCTTACAGGCCTTTTCCATCATTTCAACTGAAGATGTCACTGTTGGATACGTAATGCTGCTGAGACGTGTGACAGGAAAAAATATGTTTCTGTGGGCGTCAATGGAACCACTGTATTACACATGATGATGAAGTGAAGTTTTGGACAATGCAGACAACATGAATTATATACAGTAAATTATATGCATTGAAAAGACTCCAGCTGGGCATCTTAAATAGCATACGGGAAATTGAACTTCATCGATTCCATTTAAAGGCAAATTTTGAGTATTACATTTAAGCAGAATAAGCTTTTTATAGTCCTAAATTCATTTCAATAAGACTTGCATGACATTCCTGCATCAATTTCCAATAAAATGTATAAACTTAGTGTTGTTCGGGGCTACAGTTGCTGTCACTGCTGCTTAGGAAAGCCATAAATAACTTCTTGATTAAAATGGAAACATATTCTTAAAGTTATGATTTAATAATCGCAAAGATGAAATAATTAATTTGTTCATCTTCTGCAGCTTATGCTAACAGGTCGCACGGGGCTACAGCCCATCCCTAATTTCATAACGTGTAATTAAATGCTCCAGAAATTATACGATATTTAAAGTTATACCAATGGGAAACGTCTTTATTGCGGGGTTTTTTTTTCAGTTTTTTTATTCACCGTTTCAGCAAAATTGTTCTAGTTTTTGTGTGTTTATCCTCCTAAATTTGACTAAAATGAAACGCCGTAAATGTTTTTATTGTCTTAACAAAGAAAGCAACAATACAGTTGTTATTATTTGACGTCTTTGCTGTTGCGGAAGCAGAGGCACTTGCGAGCTAATTATCATGTTTTTTGTGAATTTGAAGTGTGAAAAATAGTTGTAATCATATGTAATGCGCTCGGATTTTTGGCAATCGAATCAAAGACGCTATAAATAGAATTGTATTTCTGACACACAGATTGTTTTAAAAGAAAATGTGCCATCAAATATTTCACTGAATCATATAATTTTGCATTATTCCTATTCAAAAATACACCAGAATAGCAATTGTTTTATGCCGTCTTGTTGTAACAGTAACTAGGATAGTACAATATAATCCAATCTACACCAACAAATATCCTGGAAAATTGAATGATAAAATGTGTTCTAAATATAATTGACAACTAACTTTTTTCGTAACATTTCTTACAATTTAAGTCAACTATTCTCTCACTCACTTGACTTCAAACACGGAGCCCGCTAAGATTGCGTATATTCCTGGAGTGGTACTTTCTAATCCCTGTCTTTAGCATCTTTAGCGCGGTGGTTATAGCATTGGCGGCGTGTGAAAGCTAACAGTGTGATTAAACAGGGCTGTGGGCTGCTGATTATCAGAGGAGACCACCGCAGAGTCCCCCGGCCACGCTCTCTGACGCGCAGCCAAAAAAGACACGGCTGCAACCCTGCGCCGGTGATCTCTCTCTGGCGCCGTAATAAGTTTCCATACTTTTAATCCATGCAGGTGAAAATGAAGTGTTTAATTTGGCAGATGTGGAAGAACTAAGATTAGACCGGGGGGGAGCGGAGATCGGCGTCGTTAGCAACCGCAGTCTCAGTTCACTGTAAAAAGGAAGGACGTTAAAATGGCTGAAATTGAGAATGTTGATATGGTTTTGAGTGATTTTTTAATTTATTTTTTTCACTTGAAGTATTTGCTGTTTTTGAGGTATTTTCACATTTTCAATTGTATTTGTTTATTTTTATTTTTTCTGTGAGTTATAAATTATACTTAAATATATTGTTCTTAAAAAAATAAAATAATAAATAATGGTATACTTTTCTATCTGTTTTGAAAAAGAAGTGTCTCAAAGTCCCCTAAATGGCTGTTAATTGTTATCTGTTTAGTTTTTTTTTTGGGGTTTATTTATTTTGTATTTTGTGGCGTTGATTTTGCTGTTTGTAACTGTTTTGTGCTGTGTTTTTTTTTCTGTTCTGTTCTAGTATCGTCTTTTTTTCTTCTTAGTTTGTTGTTGTATTGTCCATTATTGTTTTCTCACTAACAGAAAAGTTACTAACAAAAAAACCAACAGATAGCAATCAATAAAAACAGCATCTAAATTATAGTGTCAAATAAACCTCTTAAGATATAATTTGGCCTCATTTTACGCCAATTGGATTTCAAACGTTGTTTTCGGGGGATGAAACAAAGTGGCAAATGGGAGTTTCTGTTGACTGTTTTCCGACTTGGTGAAACAGGAGTCAATGTTGGAACCAAATATATAAAGGCCACAGAGTGTTGTTTGTGCGACGAACTATACGTGGTCCACACTGCACATCACAGTTTCACACTTCAGAGGTACTATTCATCAGCAGTTTTAACTGGAATTACCGCGTAACGTTAAATGATCTTACTTGATCCAACAAATGCATTGTTTGTTGGAAATATCCTACAACAGAAATATACTGCCAATGTTTTAACAAAGTTGGGTACAATTTAATGGCCCTTAATAAAACAATTAAGTAGTTACAAAGCCTGAGTCATTCTTAAGAAGCATTTGTACGTTACATAATGATGGATTTCGGTCTTTATTCTAGTTTTATTAAAGCTATTAAATGTGTAGTTATTATAAAATGTGACCTAAAAGTTGTAAGAAAGGGACAATCAACACGGTATTTTTTAAATTTTGATTAATTTCGGACACGATTTTCAATTGCTAAAGTACTTTCACCATACATATTTTATACATACGTCGAAGATTAAACTTAGAGCTAAACCGGATAAACCTGGAACTAATTCAAGACTAAACTAGAGCTAAACCCGGGACTAAAACCTGGAACTAATTCAAGACTAAACAGAAGCTAAACCGGGACTAAACCTGGAATTCATTCATGACTAAACTAGAGCTAAAACCAGGACTAAACCTGGAACTAATTCAAGACTAACTAGACTAAACCGGGACTAAAACCTGGAACCTAATTCAAGACTAAACTAGAGCTAAACCGGACTAAACCTGGAACTAATTCAAGACTAAACTAGAGCTAAACCGGACTAAACCTGGAACTAATTCAGACTAAACTAGAGCTAACCGGGACTAACTGGATATTCAAGACTAAACTAGAGCTAAACCGGACTAAACCTGGAACTAATTCAAACTAAACTAGAGCTAAACCGGGACTAAACTGGAACTAATTCAGACTAAACTAGAGCTAAACCGGGACTAAACCTGGAACTAATTCAGACTAAACTAGAGCTAAAGCGACTAAAACCTGGAACTAATTCAAGACTAACTAGAGGCTAAACCTGGGAACATAAACCTGGAACTAAATTCAGACTAAACTAGAGCATAAACCGGACTAAACCTGGAACTAATTCATGACAAACTAGAGCTAAACGGGGACTAAACCTGGAACTAATTCAAGACTAACCTAGAGCTAAAACCGGCGACTAAATCCTGGAACTAATTTAAGACTAAACTCAGAGCCTAAAACCGCGACTTAACTGGAATAATTCATGACTAACTAGAGTTAAAGCGGACTAAACCTGAACTAATTCATGACTAAACTAGAGCTAAAGCGGAACTAAACCTCGAACTAATTCATGACTAAACTAAGAGCTAAACCGCGACTAAACCTGGACTAATTTAAGACTAAACTCGAGCCTAAACCGCGACTAACCTGGAACTAATTCATGACTAAACTAGATGCTAAAGCGGGACTAAACCTGGAACTATTCATAGACTAAACTAGAGCTAAACCGGACTAAACCTGGAACTAATTTAAGACTACTAGAGCTAAACCGCGACTAAACCCTGGAACTAATTCCATGACTAAACTAGAGCTAAAGCAGGACTAAAACCCTGGAACTAATTCATGACTAAACTAGAGCTAAAGCGGAACTAAACCTCGAACTAACTAATTCATTGAACTAAACTAGAGCTAAACCGCGACTTAAACTAAACCGCGACTAAACCTGGAACTAATTTAAGACTAAACTCGAGCTAAACCGCGACTAAACCTGGAACTAATTCATGACTAAACTAGAGCTAAAGCGGGACTAAACCTGGAACTAATTCATGACTAAACTAGAGCTAAACCGTGACTAAACCTGGAACTAATTTAAGACTAAACTCGAGCTAAACCGGCGCTGGAACATGACCAAAAGCAACATTAGGTGTAAACTGGGCTCAAAACAGGCTCAAACCATGTCAAGCGTCTATAGATGGAATAAACACAACACAAGAGTTAAAATATTCCCGTAATCTTAACTCGTCACATTTTGCAGTGCAGTTGCCCTCATACAAAACAAGTCTCTGAAACATTAGTCACGCTTTGCACCCGCAGGTACACAGTGTTGGCGGCTCTATGTTTAGGCCGGTCTGAATGGGGCCATCGAGGGGGCAAAAACACACAACAGAAAACAGGGGAGTGATTCCAGCTTCCGCCTGAGCTGATCTGCCATATGTGTGGAAATATCTCTGTCACCCACTGACACCTACAGACAGAGAAACCCCGAGTCTGTACAATGTGTGTGTGCGGCAGAGAGAACGCACACCTCCAGGCCAAACAACGTCATTACAACGTGGAAACGTTAAAATGAACCAGTAGTAAAGCTTTTTCGTAAAAATAATAAAATAAAATCTGAGGTGGGTAGTACTTTTTAAAGAAATTGTACGTTTATTTATTTATGATGAATAAATTATTGTAAATTAGGCAAACACATAAACTAAAGATAAGTATAGGATTACTATTTTTTTTAATCAGTGTTAAAGCGCTTTTACAATTTCTTTTCCCCCCCCTTTTTTCTCTCCAATTTTTTAAATATACATAAACACAGGACAGATACACTGAGTACTTTTTTGTCAACATATTTAAACATTTGTGTTTCTTGCAACCACTCTTTTCTAATGTTTGTTCATATCCTTTAAAAAATAGCAGATTTAAACTGTGTTTTTTTAATACAATTTATTTGACTACTTAATACTTCTACTTGAGGAATATGACTTTGAAGTAACGTTACTCTTACTTGAGTACTTGACCTCCACCTCTGAATAAAACTCACCCGCTGCTGCCCCCTTGCTGGAGACAGAAGCAGTGTAAATGATATTCGTGGTGCAGAGTGAAGACAATCTGCGCGCTGAAATGACTGGCTGAGTTCGAAAATCCCACATCCAACATCTGCGTCAGGGTAAAGAAAACAATCCAACGGCTTTATTAATTATCGTGCTTTCCCTTTAGTTGCTCTCTACTGCCCTTTACTGTCTGTGAACCTGCTCCTGCGCCGTTACGCTAATGCTGCCGAAGTCGTCACGGAGCAAATGTCACTCTCAAACAATGATCTATAACTTTTAAATGTAACAGCAATGTCTGGGTTAGTAAATCCCCTTCAGTGAGATCACATTTTAGGCCCAATGTTTCTGTCACTTGGAGATTTTGGGAGATTTTGGGGGACAGTTTCTAACACATCTTGGTTGTATTGCTTGAACTTAATTGAAAAAATGTACCTTAAAAAAAAGAGAAAAAAGAAAAGAAAATGCAAGCTGAATTGATTTTCTGTTACCCAAAAGTGTCCCACTGAATTCATACTACAAATATATCTGACAACTGGAGCAGCATTATCTCTGGAGAATAAACAGAATTACTCAAATATATTGAATAAAACAGAGCACTCTTCCAAACGTGTCTTCTGAAGCGCAAACTATAACATGCTAAATAAGTTATTTAAAGTAACAAGGTAAAAAAAAAGTAAAATTACTTGATAAAATATGTAAAACTTGTACGGTATTACATTTTAGTGTTACAATTATGGTGAGAAAAAACATCACGATCTAACGATTATTCACGATTTTTGAGAGTAAATAACAGTGAAATCTTCCATTTTCTTTAATTCCAGTTCTATTCCTCAAGTTTGTGAGCGGCTTTACAAAATGGAACTTTCCAAAAGACAAAATAAAGTTAAATATGACAAAAACAGCCAGATTTTAAAAAAATATTTACATTTTGGTTTGTTTATTTGGACTTAATTTAGCTTCATAAATTGTCACGATGATTATTTTTTTGTTCCTTACGATTTTATTGTGACCTGAATTATCACGATTATCGATTAACCTAATAATCCTGGCGTCCCTTCCGTACGGTAATAGCGACTATATGAATGACTGTATTTCTTTGGACTAATAAAGGAAACATGCCACCTGTCGTTATCATTACACCATGAACACTTAGTGAGGCTTATGTACTTAAAACTGGCTCATAAAATTAGACAAAGTACGAATCAAAACGGGATTGTCGTCACTGGCTCCTTCACAGGTCTTGTCCACCTCCGTAACGGCGCGCGCTCTGCCAAAGGGGGCATCAACATAAGCTCCATTTACGTGAATCACTGGATATTAATAAATAGGTCACCGGGTTGGGCTATTTGCATAAGACGTGAGAAGATTTGGCCAGCTTTCTGTCAGGTTTTCAGGTCAGACTAAATAGCTTAAAAAATTAAATTAAAAAATGATAAAATTAAAGTTACAGCTGTCTGACCATGCAATTTGTTGAGAATACATTTTAAAAACAAAATACTATGCTTTTTTTTCTGGGTAATGTATGAATCTATATTTCACATGTATATTTTACTTACTTACTTGCTTATACATTAATATTTTAGATTATTTTATAACTTTTTGTCCATTTTAAAACACAATATTGATATAAAATAATAACAGAAATGGGACCATTGACTTCCGGTTTAAAATGTCATCGTATATTTGCGGGGGAAAGGGCCCAAGTATACAGAGCAGTCGCTGTTTTAGAAAAGAAATGAAGGAACATTTACGTACAGATTAGTGGGGGAGAGTATGGGCAATGCGCAGGTTTATATTTGTATTGTCTTAAAACAAAAACAAAAACAGAACTAGTTAAAGTTTAAAGTAAGTTCAAAGAATTCCAGGGGCCATAATCATGATCATTTTCAGAGGCCAGAGCGGAGTCGTTAACAAATACTATGCCAACAGATCACCAGCGTTACTTCCTGGTTCACAGATTTAAACAGCACAAAGCGGTCTCCTTATGACGCCAGAGCTTTTTTTTTTTTTTTTTTTTACAATTTTTTTTTTTTTTTACACTATATCTGTACTGGGGCACGACAAATGTAACTTTATTACACACAAAAAAATGTGTACATTTAAAGAAAAACAATCAAAACATGGTTAAAAGCTCCTAATAGTCAATTTTGCAATATATCTCCTTTAAAAGAGTTTTTTGATGACCAGCCGAAGTCCGAATAACTATAATAAATATATAAACCGAGCATTTGTTTATCTTTGAGTGCTCCAAGAGTTTTGTGAACGGGCTCTTCTCTTACACACATTCAGAGTTTTGTATTTGCCAATGTCCACCAGCATCTGAGCACTAAGCACTGTAAGGTAGCAAGGGATTGTCTTTTGGCAGAACGCCATCAGAACAAACTTTATTTTTCCTTTGTCTCCATCTGTCACCATTGTTCATATTTTTAATTTTAAAAGACTGTCTTTAAGACTTGGAGTGGGCTCTGTGCACAGCTGCCAATAACTGACCTGCGAGCTGCCATATGTAGGAGGAGCGCATGACACACCACGAGCAACAATTACTTATTATTAACTGTACACTAAATGTTTATAAATGTAGTTGTGCTTCCTTTAGTCATTATTATATATTTTTATTAATTGTCAAAGATTTTTACAAAGCCATCTGGGTTCTTCATTTTACCCATTGTTTATTTATTTTAGTAATGTGATGAAGGAGGATTTTGTTTCTTCTCCAAACTTATGTGTAAATTGTTAAAACTGTGTGTAAAAATGTGGTTAATGGTCTTATACTTTATGGTTTTTTTGCCATTATAATATAATTTAAATAATCCTAATCCAAACTAGCTAGCAGCTAGTAATTATAGCCTCATTTACATTGAGTTACTCAACAGTGCGCCCTCTGCTGACAATCAGAGAGTTTTGTGAGCACAGAAATCTATGCTGATAGTCATTATTTGGTCCTAATTGCCCCCATTTCAGTCCTGATGTGGACTTGGTTATAGTCCTTGTTTAGTCCTGATCTAGTCCAGGTTTAGTCTCAGGTTTAGTCCAGGTTTATCCCCAATTTTGATGTGAAAGTGCAAATGTGAATGCACACTTATACTCGTTTTCCACACATTACTTACAAGCTGCAAATTATGAAACGCCAATGCTAAGACATAAAAAAAACCAAATAATAATAATGATTAAAAATACATTAAATAAATAATAAATACATTCAAACGACCACACCCGGTGGTCTCTGGAGAAGTGTGTCCCAGACATGTGGGAGCATGAAAGCTCCTTCGTCTCTGTTCATTGTTGTTGTGCCTCGTTTGCCACTATTGCTTCCTGTAGCCAGCGTTTGTACTTATGTCCTTCTGTTCCAATTATTTTTGAGTTGTCCCAATCCCTGACACAATTGTCCCGTTTGCAGTGGTCTGATCTGGCCGGTTTGAGTTTTTCCCGGTGTGTTCTCTCTTTTTCTGCCCTTGTTAGTCTTGTAGTAGTTTGTTTTTCACATTCCTTCAGAAGTTCCTTGTCCAGTTTTCCTTGTACTGACACTCCTCCCCGTTTCCCCAATGTATCATTTATTGCATGTTTTTTGCATGGTATTTGGTATATTGCCTTTTTGATTATAAAATGGTTCGCCAGCATGTGTTCTAAAGCCTAATTAATTGATTGCTTAGGACTTTCTTGTGTCTGGTTATTGCAGGACACAGAGTTGGACCCTCATTGATCCTCTCGGGGTGATCCTGGGGACAGCTCCAGTGAAGCCGAAACTACAGACCCTGACTTGCTGGCATCCTGTCAGCGCTTTAATACAACGCCTCTCGACACAGAGCGTCCAGGGGAATGAGGGACAGAGGCCTGGACCAGGAGGGGCCTGTGAGGAGGTGTGTGTGACCTCCCGAACAGACTGAAGGGGAAGGGCATCAGATTTAATGAGGCTGCCCAGTCTCCACGATGGTGTCAGGCGTCTCGGTGCAGCCACTGGGCACTGGCATCAGAGAGGACACGGAGCGACTTTTTTCAAGGCATTTTAAGTTAATGAAACTCAAGTTTAAAACTTAGCACAAAACCACTAATTACCAACACCTCTTTCTGGAAAAAAGTTTTGGTATTTTCATAAATGTTGAACCTGGTCATTAATATAGTTTAGAGGTCAATGATGATGGTTACTTGATTGATTATATTACAATGTGGTCTAACATATACTTCTGATATCAAGACCATAAAAAAAAGGTCCAATTTTATTCATGTCATTTTTTTATACTATCTATGGACTAGTGTCTCGTGTCAACACTAGTTTTAGTATGAATTAGTATCTGGGTCTGGACAGTCATATTTTTTAGTTAGAGTTAGGGTCATTTAAATATATCATTTATGCTATATAAATATAGTTGCAACATTGCAGTAGCAATTATCAATTCAAGACTAAATATTAGTTTGAAAGGTGAAAAGTCCTCAAACTATAATAAGGAAGTTTAAATCCATGAAAGTATTCCATACCTAAACAACAACAAAATAATAATGTATTTTGTAATAGTGGGGAACCGGTTGCTCAGTAAAGGCTTCTTAACCTTTTTGACCTCAGGGTCCAAGCTTTTCAAGAAGATGCTCTCAGCCTACCACGGGCCCAGGCCCTACAGTTAGGAATCACTGATTCACTGCTTGAGAATTTGACTCAGCTTTGACTCGCTCATACTGTCATTGTATATTAAAAAATGTGAATAATAATTTGAACATCTCATGATGTCCCTGTTTGTCTCAAGCTCAGTGGCGACTGATGACTTCTTGTACCTGAGCAGGGGGAGGTGTTTCAGGGGGAGGCGCTTGGTTTTGGGGGAACAGCTGGCTGCAGCTGTGTCCGTGCCATGACCAGCGCTTTATGAGTGTGTCCAGGACTCCAGCTGATCCTCTCCCTGGGCCCCCTTCAACCTGATGTCTTCATCCTTAAGCCGAGCAGACAGGACCGGCCCGGCAGCCAACGGAGGTGACAACAAATCCAATTACCTCCACACCATGGTGCCCAGACCAGACAGAGAGGGGCAGTGCGACCGGAGGATGTGCATGGGACAGGGGACATGTGTGAGAAGGACAGCTGGACAGTCAAGAGCTGACACCAGATGGACCCAGAAGATTTCAGCATGAAGCACAAGGTTACTTTAGTGGTCCAATCGCGTTAATAAATGTAGGGCAATGGAATGTGGTGATGAATAGGACTGTTAATAATTTTTAAAGGTCTGTATTATGTTAAATCGACTTTTTGTATCGTTGTTGTTGCCTCATAGAATCATAAACCTGGGGTCGCAGTTTGTTTCATCCACAGATCAAGCAACCTCGCGTATCGGGGCCTTCACACTCTTGCCAAAAGCTGAAAACTGGGAAATAACCGAGCTCCCATTGCCTGGAAAGCAGCACAGCAACTCTTGGATTAATTGCATTTAACTGGACACAATCCTAGATCCCATAAACACATCGAAACGCCAAAGTCGGTGCAAAGACAGTCACGTAAAACTTCTCTCCGTTGAGGTGGACTAACTGACCGCACAAAGGGGTCCGGACCTGCTACGTGCCCAAACCCTCTCCCCATCATTTAGCCTCTCCCTGCATTTCCATCGTAAACAGGCCTGATGTGAAGATGTTACAACCTCACTCTACAGAGCCCGCCGGTGTCATGCTTTTTAAAGACTAACTCGATTAAATCTCCATAAACAAATTGGTTCTTCCTTATGGCTTGGGCCAGAACATGTTAAGTGCTGATCATCCCTGGACGGTATTGATCAAAGTGTTCTACAGCGATGGAGGTGAAGGAGAGGTGAAAACGCACTGTCTGAGCATTTTAAAGATCAGATATTAATCATTTAGATTTGTTGACCCGCTAAGGGCACCCTAACTTGAAATAATGCCTGTGTCTTAGAACTACCCAAAAAATGTGTTGATCCAAACCCCAACAGAAGGCGCTATGACTCACTAGGACTATAGGAAAAATGGATGCACTTTTTTGACACAATTTTGCTTTAAAGATTGACAACAAATATCTGTTGCATCTGCTGGTGCATTGACAAGTGAAGGACTTTGTATGAAGCTAAAAACAACGGTAGAATGCATTTTCAACAATATTAGAACAAAGTCTGGTGACATGATGGACTTTAAATCATACACATGTAGAGTGCTTGTCTCCATGTTATTGTTTTTCCTAAAATGTTGCACTGTATGGCATTAAACTTAATATCTATCCCCGTAGCGACAAGCAGATGATGCCACCAGGTCATGATAATTACTATATCGACTTATCATACAATAACTGATAGACAGAACAATAGTTTTTGGTACTCTTTGCACTAGTGGGTATTTTGTGTTGCATTTTAATTATACAATAACATTTGAGATGTATAGACTTGAATATATAACTTCTATGACTCATTATACATACTAACTCAATTCTTAAGTGTTTTATTGGGGCTTATGTTTTCATATCGATAATGTACATTTAGAAAAGGATTTTTTTTTTTTAGATTATTCTGTTTCAAGGGCTGTATTTTATTGCAGCAATTCACTGCATCACACGCCAAAATGTGTCATTGTGACAGAACCAGCGACTGGTCAAGTTACAGGTCAGATCTGTGGTGAGGCGACCCCGCTCACAGTAAGAATGCATGGTTTTCAAGGCCTTTTTTAAACAGTAAAAACACCTGTAATCGAATAAAGGCGAAATAAAAAACTGTAATGCTCTACCGTGGAACACTCCTGATTTTGAGCATGTGACTCAGACAAAATACAACTCCAAATATGAGTTTAATACAACCTCAGAACTTTCTCAAAGGGTTTAAAAAGTAAGTTTAGACAAAATATTAGACCTTTTAACTCTGCCACTCTTCATTTTCCATGTGTTTCGTGAGAGTTGGCAAGTTTGAACCTTATCCTCCAGTGAGCGTTATTGTCTGGAAGTTTTGCCTTCAGTTGGTGACTTTGGTGCCCAACCGGAGAATATCACTCACCACCTTTTCTCCTCCAGTTTTTGGGGATGATCGATTCGCCGGCGTACGGGAAGATTGGATACTTGCATGCTTGGGAGATGGTCGGGTCGCTCAATTCCACAGTTTTTGAAGGCGCTTGAAGCCGTGCCAAGATATTCCGTATTCACAGTGTTAAATATTCAGCGCGCGTGGTGGACAGGGCAATTTCTGCAGTCAGCCCGCCATTCAAAAGCGAAAAGGGATGTGGCTTTTGGATGAAGGAAGGCGGTGAGATAGACACGCATGGGGCTTCATGGTAGTCAGATGAGAAAGTGCCAAACCGCTGATGGGTAACTGTTTAAGCGTGGCACCCCAGGACATGCCCGCTGAAAAAGGCGACGCGTTCCGATAACCCCCCCAACTTATGCGCAGCTTATATACATACGGCCTCTCTTATGCAGAGCAGGCCCATATCAATTGCAGAGTTTTGGGCGTGTTTTGGCCATTATACCGAGTTGTTTGAGAGAGCGTCTTGCATGTCTGAGTGGGGAATGTAGACTTACTGGACTATGACCATTGAGAAAAGCCTGCTCTGCATAAAACGACCTCTTGGCTCTTCCAAAAAAAATCATACTTTCGTGCATAAAAAAAAGTTTGTCAAGTTGTTAAAAAGAAACTTAGTTCGAACAGCGAAAGATGGTCTGGACTGTGAAGCTGCTGAAATGTGATGAATTAGTTGATATAGCGTGTGAAACAATGATATATCTTAATGGCAGCGGCCATATGGTTTGAAATGGCATAAACTCGCAATGGACAGGACCATCAATTAATTATGTCTGCGCTTATTATCTGAAATGTTATCGCCATAATGTTTGCTCCAGAGCTAAGTGACTGATGCTGAACTATTAAAACAAATCCAATAATGCAAATATAGCAGGGGACAGTAATTAGGCTCCACCACTTTAGCTGGACCCTTTGTCACCTGTGGCCAATCGAGAATTACTCAATTGCAATTTACAATATAACATGATTTATCTTTTTTTTGTTCTGTTTCGTAGCTTACATTTCAAGGGCTTTACCTGACTTTTGTTCCTTCAAGTTCAGGAAAACGCCTTTAAGTCCATACAGTATATTGTAAAAAAAAAAAAAAAAAAGAAAGAAAGAAAGAGACTGAATGATATTGTTTTTATACGTTTTAAAGGGCATTTTGATGAATGTGAACAACAAGGAATAAATACTTTTATCTAAACAGAGGCGGTGTGGATCAGAACCATGAATGGAAACAACTGCCTTTGATGAACATTATTTGTGTCATGGTTCAACATCCGAGTAAGAGAAGGGACGAAGTGGGCGGGGCTAACAGTTCATTCTAAAAGTCTTCTTCACTCATGGTCTCTGAGGAAGCGTTCATACTTCTTGTTATTTGATCCTGAATTGAGCCTATTTTTAGTTCTGATACAGACTTGGTTTGGTCTTGATCTAGTCCATGTTTAGTCTTGGGTTTAGTCCTAGTGTAATCCAATTTTGATGTGGTGATTATGCAAGTGTGACCCACCCTTAAAAGCCATGTACCCCATTTTGAACCAATTTTCAGTCACCCTAAATCACATGACACCACAAAACCGCCATACAAAAGTAGTCGTTATGTCCAGTTTTTGTTTTCCCGTGAAGAAAAAAACATTATTGTAAAGTGAGAATGACTTTTTTTTGAATCTTTTGATCAAAACATTTGCAAAACACTGCCACGCACACAGTTTTGGAAAAAGTTAGTGTTTGTGTAAAATAGATGACACCTTGTCCTGGTTTTTCCTGGTTTTAGCCCACTTACTCAATACATAGACTTGGTTTAGTCTTGTTCTAGTCCGGGTTTTGTGAAGTCCAGTCGTTTGCTTAGTTCTGTTTTTTGTTCAAGTTTAGTCCTATTGTTGATTCTTATTGTTGAGCTTTTGGCTACCCTGAACTTGGGATGTCAAGATCATTCGGTTAATCGTGATTATTCAGGTCACAATATAATCATAAGAACTAAAAAAAAAAAAGATTATCGTGAGAGTGACAATGAGTAATTTCCTTTCAAACTATATTTTTAAAAAAGTCAAACGTGTAAAGAACTTTTTTTTTTCGGCTGTTTATGTGCAATATTATCACTTTTTCCATTCAGAAAGTTTGATTTTAGGAAGATAGACTTGTGAAAAACAGCACATTAAGCATTTCAGTGTTTAACGAATAATCGTAATTGTGTAATAATAATAACCCTAAAATGTTATCTTGTGACAACCTTACTGGGAACTAACATGAGCTTAATATTTTCCGTAAGTATTCTGGCAAGAAACGATAGTCTTGAGGTCGAAAAGTCACCTGAAATTCTCTCAGTGTGTCTAATATTAGTGTCAGTCCAAAAAAAAACCTTTAGATAATGTTGACTTTCACACCCTTTAACTGCGAGTGCGTAACGTTGTCCTTAGTTATTCGCAAAGACAAATTGAATACTCCTGTGATCGAGCGGGTCACACCTCTCGCTTTGGCCGAGTGAACGTAATTAAAAATGACAGGGAGACAAGCGGAGTGTTTTAATATATTGGAGCGCGTTCCGAACCAGGCGCTCCACTGGGGTCCAATCGGGCTTTGAGTGTGTGTGTCCCACCCCCCTCCCCATCCACAACCAGAACCCCAAAACGCCACCCCCCCTTACATGTCTACAGCCTCCAAATGGTTGCGCCGCGCACACGCACTCGCTCAGAGGGGCTAATTAAGGCTTTAATATGCAAATGAGAGCCGCAGTAAATTACACAGCTGGCAAATATGGCTGTTTTTGCCTGGAATACATCAGGAGTGCGGCGAGGAGTGCGCTGTTGTTGCTTGTTGTTTTGTGTTTGTGTTTGCAAAGAGACATCCTGGGATTGTCGAGCGCCGCGCCCCCCCCCCACTCCCGCCCTGCCCCCGAAAGAAAGCGACGATATCGAAATAGCAAGAAAGAAAAAAAAGTTGGACGGAGAATTGCAGCGTTTAAGATGACAATGCGACGATCTTTTTTGGTAAAATGATTATGGTTAAAATGCTGGTGGACTGCTGTGGTCACGTTGGATGTACCAAGGACCTTATCTGGGATTGGTAAAGTGGACAAGTTCAGGGGTAAATGATACATCTGTTGGTGATCCAAAAAAACATCTCACTTGCCCCAGGACTGACTTTTCCTTTATATGTGCAATAACAAAATGTCTTCATTCATCATTGCCAATATTCATCAACCCAAATGTCAATATAATGGTGTTGTCATGATACTAACTCTATTTTTATTCTTTTGTTACTTTTTTTTTCTTCAAATTTTTACCTACAATACTAGTACTTCTTTTTGTTACTCTGTGGTCTTCTACTAGTTCAGATAAAACTCAAATTGTTCAGAAAAGGACACATTTTGACCTGATAATGTGACTTTCTTTAGCGCTCACATTAGCATCTGGTTTTAATACAGGTTTCAGCATCAATTAGTATCTGGTTTTCGATACTTTTGACAACCCTTCTTTTTACCTTGCCCATTTTTCACCGGATTACATTTAACATGAAATATGATTGAGGGTGTGATTTTAAATATATTGAAATTCATCTCACGTATGTGTTCATTTATTAATTGCTATTTTATGGGTTTGCTTTTCTTATTTGCTTTCAGGACAAGTAAAATTAAACTGAAAACGTATTCCTTTTCTGTTCTTTCTTATTATTTTGCCACTCTGTCTCTTTACGGCACTTTAGAACCTGTTTGTTTGTGAAAAGTGCCACATAAATACAGTAGAGCAGAGTGGATTGAAAGTATCTTGCCCGGTCTGCAAAGTACTGTAACTTCAAAACAATTGTGTCGCACTAAGTAACAAAGTAATCAATTTAACGTGCAGTTGTCAACTTCACTTTAAAATGATTCAAAGTACAGCAGAACACAGATTAAAAGTTGAAAAGGACACGCTCCCCCTGGTCTCGTCCTCTACAGTGCTACATTTATCATCTGTGTGGATCTCTGCTTGAGCCAGTTGTCGCGCGGTGTCAGTCTCCATTTTGTTTACATCTGCTTCTCAGTGCGATCACGTCAGGTGGCGCATCACTCCCTCTGGCATAATAATCTTAATAATATCCCATAGCGTGTGACGTGCCATTATTTTGAAATATTGAGCCCTGTGCATGTTTTAGATTAGACTGAAGAAAGAACATCTGTGAAATTTATCCCTGTGCTGTTTGGAATTTAGATTTTCAAAACTTGTATGTCTGACTTCGGTGACCCCCAAAAACATGATAATCTTTACACATTTTATTGACTTTAATTTTGAACAATAATCCCAATTTGAGTTCAAACTGGTGCAGTCTGTTAACATCTGCCCTTGGACCAGAGGTTTGCCAGTTAAAGGGCACATATTATCCAAATTAAGATTGAAGTTTTTGAGCATTTAACATACCTGGAGTTGTATTTAGCTTCATTCACGCTTGTTCCATTAATCCTGTTTACGAGGTTGTCTCCTCTGCTCCTTCTCTGAGCCTCACAAAAACACATTATTTTAAGTTCCCCAGATTGGTGACGTCAGATGTAGAGATCCGGAGGTCTTAAATCATGTTCATGTCGGGGTAAACTGGCTATTGTTTATTTTCCCATGGTAATTCGCCCTGCTGCCAGTAGATGTCATGCTAATGTGAGTGATGATGAGGGATCGCTTCACAGAAACGTATGCTTACAGTAGATACATTATTTTAAGTTCTGAAACATGAGATGCCAAAGTAAAGGTACTCAACAGCATGTTTAGAGGCCAGTGACAATAAAATAATGCATATGTGTCCTATAATATAACAATACAATATAGTTTGTTGTGGGCCTATTGAACCTCTGCTGTTGTGTCCTTGGGCAAGAAGACACATTGCCCACTCCAGTCACAGTATCAGCTCTGGGTTGTTACAGGTAGCATGTGTTTTTCAATCTTTCAATCTTAGTTCAAGTTCATTTTTCGTGCTCCAGTATCAGAAAGATGTGCCTAAAATAAGAAAAGATGTAGAAAGCAAACATCTTGAAAGTTCTAAAAGAGCAAATCAAAACGACTACAAAACAAATGGCTTACAGTGAATTCTGGCGATTAATCGACTCATCAAAATTAGTCCTCTACAAAAAAATAAATAATTGCAGTCGTATTTTGATCACCATAATCGTTATCTGGACAACAAAGACTCTAAATAAATACGAAAAGAACTTTTTATAATAAAGAATGTGACAATATTAAATCAACATGTCAAAAAAAAGAATACATTACTGCTCAATAATTTATTTTATTCATAAATAGTTTCCATCTGGAAGCTTTCAGTCAGCATATTTGAACCTCTATCTGTTTAAAAATGTGTTTAGAAAGTCTCAATGCACAATAAAAACAATTGTATGACTAGACTATAAAATAATACAATATTTTTTGTTGTGGGCCTATTTAACTTCAGTCGTTTTATCAGTTGGGTATGCTGCGCTTTGCATTGCTGGAGTCTGGAGGAGCACGCTAGCTTTTCTAACCTGGTCAGTGTTAGGTGAGAGGCTGATCTGGTCGCACGTTGCACCCACCGTCTCCCCCACTGTTCCTGGGCCGCTTCCCTCTGCCCTCCCCCGTGTTACGCGGAGGTCGGTTCTGCCTGGTTGCCGTTGTCTCGCCTTGGTTCTCTATTCCCCCCGAGTGGCAGTGTCATGATGATGCGAGCCCGGAAGCGCAGCGGCGACTACATGCATGGTCGGACCTCCCTGTCACCCAGCCACCCTCCTGGGACTGACCGTGACAGAGGAGGGGGAGACGGGGTGGGAGACGAGCACCCAGGAAACCTCTTTGTTTCCCGCTGATCCTAAAATAAGAATGTCCCCTTTGCTTCAAGTGTCGCTTCAGTGCATGATTTCCCTCAATATAAAGTGAAGACAGATGAAAACAAACATGACGCAAACAACAACAAACTTAAAGTTTTCTCAAAGCAGCATTCAAAGTTCAAAGAGGTATGGAAAAGTTGAGTTGAATATTCTATAATATAGTCCATTTTTGGTTTTGTTTTGGCTGGAGCTGGAGATGAAGCATTACATTTCTTATTTTTTGCCCTAAATGATCAAAACATGATATCTGGTGTGTAAAGCAACTGTGCAACAACTTACCATTCTTTATGCAAATATGTTACATTATAGCATTTAACAGAACCTAATACAAGTGTAGAGAAGACTGTACTAAATAAACCATTTTACATTGAAGGGAAATATTTAGATGCTCTATTATGTTCATATAAGATATTGAAAACATAATAAAACATAATAATACAAATCCCTCTTTAGTTACTGTATATTGTCCAGCACATGATCTGAGCAGTGGGTCTACTCTGAGCTACCCTCTGTTTCACATTGAGGCTTTATAAATATATCATTAACCAAATTAAAGTTGAAATATGGCTCATAAAAAGTGTATTATATCTGAAAATCAGAAATGGTTTACTCTATTTTGCCATTTTGATATAATCATGCCAATGTTTTAGGGTCTTTATAGTCCAGTTCACATCATTGAATTACGATCGTCACTCGTTACACATATTCTGATCCGTTGCGGTCGTACTGACTCTATCTAATGGTACAACCAGACGCCCAGCGGAGGGACACGTTTTGACCGCGCGTATCCATATATTATACAAACATAATAAATTCAAGACATTTTAAACATTTGTTCAATATTCATGAGTAAAAAAGACCCTCTCCAGGACCATCAAAACACGCTAACCCTCCTCCTCTGGCCTTCAGTTCTTTCAGCAGACACACTAAACACACAATTTGCTGTAATTACCACTCAGCCAGACCACTCTCACTAACAGCTACACCTGACATTCAGAGGAGGACATTATCTCCTGCGCTCCTCCGCCTCACAATCGGGCTGAATCCTAAGTCAAATATTTAAACTGCAAACAGGTAAACAGCAGCAGCGGCGACCAGGACCGGAGCGGACGGCGGACTACAGCGGGAAGCGGACAATTTAGTTCATTAGCGTTTCTGATTCTGAGCAATGTACACACAAATAGCAACAAAGGTTTAACAGTTTTAAAGTCAGATTATTACTTACTTTAGTCTGATTTCAACCGGGGGTGTAGCTTTGTTTTATTCTGTGATATTTTATTTAGTTTATTATTTTCTTCTGCTGGTCGGCGGGATGTTTGTAACTAAAATAATTTCTCCTGAATGAATAAAAGTGACTCTGATGATGTATTATTAATGTGTGAATTATTAATAGGCCTAAACCAGGACCTTAACCAGTACTAAACCAAGGTCGAATCTGCATAAACGTTACTAAAATCAGACTAAATCAGACATAAGTACTAGCCTAAATTTGATATACTTTATAAGTGTATGTGTTTGTTACGACCATCCCTGAACGTCACTGTTTCAAGGTAAAAACAATTAATTTTATTTCTAGTCTACTGGCAGAATGATCCACCAGGTCAAACAATATCCTTAAAAATTGTGAATTAATCGAAAGACGGGCCATAACTGCTCTTGATTTGAGTCGTTCTAGTCGCAGATGCCGGTGTGTTTTTGGCCTTACAGATCGAGAGAGACGTTGCCCCTCGGAAAAGACTGCGCTCCGATCGGGGCAGGGAGTATGAATATTTCAGATGGGTAAATAATTAATCATTAACAGCGAACAGGCCACTGATCAAATGGAGCAGCGGATAGCAACAGACTTGAAAAATCAGACTCATGTAAACAAAGACACAAGGACCCAGATTAAGGACGAACCATTTTGGGGAAAATAGTGGAAAAAGCTGCAGTGTTTTGGACAAATAATATGATTTTGATATCATTTATGTTTAGAATCAGGGCTTATTTAACAGTACACAATTTAAACATATCAAGGAGTATTAAAGGTGCACTATGTAACTGAATACATTTTCCACAGTATTGCATTAAATGTATCTACCTTGTATTTATTCAATGACAGCGGTTTAGAAAAGCATGCATTATTACTGTGTGGAACATTCCAGTCAAAGCCATAACATCTCCATGGAAACGATCAGAAAAGGTACATAGTTCACCTTTAACATTTGAAATGATACTGAAATATGAACTGCAAAGCTATAAACTAATCTGTTTGTAAAAGTCTAAATGAGCATAACAGAAGATTGGCACAAGACTGAATTTAAGTTCTCCAAATAAGACATTATACCTAAAGAGTTTGGCGACAATGACTAAAGCTATCACCATTTATTAATGTATTTTACACTTGTATTTTAACAATGCATCAGTGTGTGTTAAATGTGCTTGTAAATGTCTTGGTTGAAGCTCAAAATGGGAATGGACCATGAAATGAACCACAAAAGTGCACAAATATTACTTTAGACTAAGAAAACACTGACGTTTTTGTGTGTTTTTGACTTCATTTTGACTTTTAATTATAGGCATTGTACTTAATATTCTTACTTTACATACTGTATCTCCAAAACAAACAATTGTGATATCATCCATTCTGCGATATACAGTATATCTCACCTCCATGTACCTACTGAATAATTGCTTTTGTTGCAATTTGCTATTTACACCCACAAAGAATTCGAATTAATTCTGCAACCAAGAGTTAGACTTTTATCTTGCATTTCAAGGCCATTTTATAACCTTCACAAGTTGTAGCCATTGCAATTTGCTAAAAATGCATTGAAATTTAGATTAAATTTCAATGTATTTCTCATGCCTAACACAAATGCACACTTTCCTCTCTTTCACTGGGCTTTTAAACATGTGCATCTGCCGCTCTGCAGTAAAAATACCATACTACAATACCCTGTATGCACACACGGCGACTACACCGGGCGTCAAAACCACCAAAAAGTGGCACCATAACCCCTTCTGTCACTCTCTCGCACTCATTTCCCGACACAAGAATGAAATTTTTCACGTATTCCTGGGCGACCTAGGGGAATGTGTGCGAGCGCGAACACTTGATCTGGCCACCCGCTGTTTTCTGATGGAAAGATTTGCTTTTTAATACAATCGTCACTCCTCCCACCTGGAAACGCCGTGCCAAGACAAATCCCAGCTGTGCGCGACTCCAAAACCTGACAGAGCTTAAAAATTCCCTTATTACCATTCGCCTTAAAATATCCAGCCGCACTAACTCCCCGACAATAGTGGAAATGCTAATCACGTCTCTGGGCGTCTTGGAGGGAGCATGAAAAAAAAAAAAAACACACACACAACACAAGCTGCAATATGGACACTTTGGAAGATGTGTGAAGTGAGAAGAGACGAGACGGTGAAAGATGCACCAAACGGCAAATGTACATGTTAAAATGAGCTGAATTAAGGGAATGTAACTTGATATAGCCTTAATTAAACATGACGACAGACTTGGGGTTGAGCGATTTTGTGATATTTAGGTTTTATTTAGTACAATTATGTCAGGCTTTAACGGTAATATTCGGTTTAAAGTTCACATTTTGAGCACTGGAATCTGAACTTTAAACCAAAACAAAGAGTCCCCTGCTTTTCAGAACAATGTTTGGAGGGATGTAAACCAGAATAAAACATAATATCTGGTTGTTTGCAGAGGAAATAAAGTCACTTAAAGTCGTATTTGCAGTCTTTGCGACGTGCTAATTGCGTAGTGTATTTCGTATAAAGTGTTACAGATGTAGCAAGTTAGCTATTTTGGGAAAAGAAAATAGAAAACGTTTTTAGAATCTTACTTCTCCACTGATTTATGATTTAGCTTTGAATTTCAATTTGAATATTAGCAATTAAAATCAAGGTTATGATAAACGTTATTGTCCTCTGTAAACAACAAAACTCCCATATCTCTGACATTTTATTATACATGAGACGTTTAGATCTCTGCAAGCACATTCTGTTATTATAGTTCAGCAGTTTATATTTTAATCTCCTTTCAAACGTTAACTAACCTTAACTAGTCAACTCTACAGAGAAATCATATGTTCATTGTGAGTGTTATCTGGACTACACAGACTCTGAAACTCTCTCAAAAGTTGTTTTTATGACGAAGACAACGACGTTATTAAATCAACATGTCAAAAAAGAACAAACTATTTCCGATTTTTATCAATAATACACTTAATTTGTAAATATTCTCTATCTATAGGCCTTCAGTCACCTTATTTAAACCTGAAAATGTATTTAAGAAGTCTCAATTTATCGACTAATGGAAAAAAAAAAATCATCGAGGACTCTTCAACAACCGGTACTAAAGTAATCGTTAGCAGCCGTACTTCTGGTTAACCAAATCTTGCTTTTAAAAACTAACATTACGTAATTATCAAAGTCATCTTATTGACAACATACATATGAACTAGTCCAAACTACTGAAATATAACCCGTCTAACTAACACATTTACTTTTTGCATTGAAGTGTTTCAAGGTTTTACGACACACGATCAACAAAGCTCTTTAAAATGCCACTCCTCTCAAATCCGGCACAACTCGTCACTTGACTTTAGCCAGAGGAGACGTTTCATTAAAAAGAAATAATAAGAAGAATAAGAAGAATAATGAAAAAAATAAAAAAATAAAATTCGCCTCAATCGTGTAAACAGCGCGGCAAACAAACGGCCAAAACCACTGCAAACAAAAATAAAACAACTTTGGAAGCCGCGCACGGAATCGCCTTCAGAGTTAATTTTAAAGTAAGCATTCCGCTCCTTGGAGATTTTAATTAATGCTTTAATATGCAAATAAGTTAGCGGAGATAAAATCATGACAAACAGATGGCAAGTGTGGGTAATTATTTTGTGAATCCAGCAGGGGCATGTATTAAAGTTATGGCATCGTTTTCCTCGGGCCTTTGCCGCCGCGGAAGGTGCAAGAAAGAGGAGAGGAGCGGGAGAACGGGAGGAATTTCTGATGAACTGCGACTTTAGTTTGGTATCCAAGTGACAAATTTGTGACCACACGGAGCCGGGGATGAATCAAAAAAAAAAAAAGACAAGTTGTTTATGATGGAAGCTCGTCAAGTCATCGCCGCTATCTTTTAATTATCGGTTTAGATGGCAGTTTGAAAGCAACGAGAGTCATTTGATCGCCTGCGGTGTGAAAAGGCGACTGTTTTGTGGCGACGAGGATTAAGGAAGCGAATCTTGGGCTTTGAATGTGTGAAGTTCTGATGCCGCAACTGAGCCAGAACTACAGATGTGCTCCTCCACGGCTATACAAATGTGATTCCGCCAGTAACAAAGTCAAAGCCACTTGATCGAAGAAAATAAAGTTAGCAGTTTTTGGAAAAAGAATAAAGCCAATTACATTAAAACAAATGATTGAATATGCAATGTATTAATTTAGTTCCTTGATTTAATAAAAACTTAAAGCTGCCTGATTTTCACACCGCGAAAGGAGGAAGAAGGGTTTTAAATCTAGCTAACAAGACCCTAACTCTCACAAACCCTTTGGCTTTCATTTCGGCGCGTGCACAGGTTTAGAAGAGCTTTTTTCAGCTGGTGAAGTGAAACTGGGGCGGACCACCCAAGCAAAGCCAATCAGAGCGCTGCTTTCGGCTCTTACGTGAATCTAAATACTTTATCATTGGATGCAGACAACTTGAAGTGGCCTCATTGTTGTCCTGAAGTCCTGCTTTTACAATATGCACAGGGGCAAAACACAAAATTGGCTGAGTTAGAAAAAAATTATAATAAATCAGGTACACCAGCTTTAAAGGACACAAACAAATTTACTTCGGAGAACTTTTAATCATGTGATAATTGTTTTCCCTTCTCATCTATACTCAAAGGTGTATTTAGAGTGATTTATGCTTTGTTGCTCTGAACATTTCGGTTTTCCCCTAACCCAGAGGTGGGTAAACGGCCCGATTAACGCTTCGATCCGCTCTCGGTTGTGTTGCCAAACGTTTGTTGTAATATGACACCGCTGACACTGCGTCTCTTTTTTTCTCTCTGTTGAACGGAAACGCGACCTTGTTATTCTCAACAAAAATGAGTCTAAACTAACTCAGAGGAGGAGGGGATGCAGATCTGGACCAGAATTTGGCCAAAAAGGCGCCTAAAGCAGATGTATTCTGAAAGGAGCGGAGAGTGGCTGTGTTAGAGAAGAATCAGGGCATGCAAAATAAAACGTGCAGAATAAGAGTGATTTAAATATAATATATATCAAACAACAGGATCAGAACAATGCATATGAGCTCAGAGCGCAGCATCTATAAGCAGAAAGTGTGCTTTATACAGACCTATCAATAACTCTAAGCATCTACGTAATAATGGTAAGAAAAATGCTTTTGTTGCTGGATTCAGTTGGTGTAGAGCAGTGTAGTAACCAAGAGCAACACTTTTTGAAAACTTTAGGGAAGAAAAAAAACAGCCAATTGAGCTAAATATGTATTAAAATATGAGTACTTAATCACATGACTCACACTATAAAATCACCCATCCAAGTCTAAGACCACTCACCTGCTCTGGTGGAGGGTCCTGGTCCATCTGGAGGGTCATCAGGGAGCGGTTGATCCTCAGGGCCAGACTCAGGGCCATCAGACCCCCGACTCTGACCTCGTTCTGACTCACGTCCAGCCTCCGGAGCAGACGAGACTCAGCCAGAACCTCAGCCAGCGCCACCGCACCTACAGCACGCACGCAACACTCTTACAAGCACTGGAGAAACTTTTTAAATAAACTGTATTTCTCTGAGTACTTTTTGGATACACCTTTACTAATATTTAGTTTGAAATAACAGCACAAGCCAAAGTTTACACATTTTAGTTGCGCGACAATTTCAAAATTGGCCTGAACTCCGTCTCCTCCGTGCGTCAGTGTCGTACAGTATACAGCGGGTCACGAGCTGCGATTACCTGCTCACGATGAGCTAGGATTTCAAACATGTTTGATATTTGTCGCGAGTCATAGGGTCCTTAGCTTATAGACATGACATCGTTTTTCTCATCTTTTGTGGTGTATAAACTACTATATTTTGTGACTAAATCCATTCCAAAATCCAATTACAATAGCTTCAAATATTAAATCTGATGTTGAATCCAAGCAGATACTCTTAATTACTCTTAACTGAGTAGTCATTTCATCAAATACTTTTTTTTCTAACTGTTACTAATCTCTTGGACCACTACTTTGTACTTTTACTTGAGTAAGTTATTCTGAAGTAATGTTGGCTACTCTACCTCCTATAACAGATGTTTTGATTCGTACATTGTGCTTTAGAAAACAAATTGAGTCTGCAGGTAAATAGTTCCAACGATAACCTTAATAGTATCTACCTTTTAACGCGGCACAAAAGCTATAATACGGAACATTCCAGGTAAAGCAATAACATCTCCACGGAGACGAGCAGGTGTCAGACAATCCATCAGATCTGTCACACCTTTAAATGATTGCGATCCATCTCCCAAGTCTGGACGAATGGAGATGATACGATGATAACGTGATAATAAGGAAGTGTATGAACCTGAACGTTTCCTTACCTTCACACGTGATGCTGGTTCGGGCCAGGCCGAGCTCCAGCAGTGAGCAGTTCGCCATCAGGGGCTCTCTGATCATGTGGACGCCTTCATTTCCCAAAAGGTTTTCACTCAAGTCCAAAACCTGCAGCACCTGAAGCACCGGCTGGAAAACAAGCGTCACAAAACGGCAGAATGTGACTTTATTTTTGTATTTTCTTCTGGATTTATTGATATTCAAATCACAGGTCTTATACATTCTTACAGTATTAAATAAAATTCATTCATAATAAAAACTGCTCTGGTGAGTCTTTTGAGCAATGTTTATTTATTATTTTTGGCTCAAATTTCAAAAGATTTGGACCAAAGTGTGTGATAACCTAGAAATTCTCTGTATTGCTTCTGTGTTTTGTCACTTTTTTATCCTTACACTTGAAGAAAGATTTTAGACAGAGGAGTTTTAAAAATGTAATTGTAATTTCAGGATTGTGTTTGCGTGACGTCAAAACATTCTACAGTCCCTTTAATTCAATAATTGTTGAGTTCATTTATGGTTAATATCTCTGTAATTACTGGGCCTTTGCTTTGTAAACAAAAACTGGCATGAAGTTAATATAAATAAGCAAAAGCGTATTTATTTTTTTCACAAATGTTTCTTAAAGTGATGCCATTGTTTGTTTGTGATTGTTGTTAGCCGAAAGGAATTTTAAACCTTAAGATTAAAATGGCCAATTTGTAGCGTCAATCTCCAAGAAATTCTAATTTTTTTCTACATTTGAAGATTGTAAATGTGGCTAAATCTTCCCAAAACAGTGAATCTCCCACAGAAGCCTCCTGACCGTTTGAAATGACGAAGTAAGTGTTATAAAACTGTCTCTGTGGCAAGCGACAACTCTCCACATCCTCTGAAGTTTCCCCACTTCCAGACGGAGTGGTTTTAATCATCATTATTATTATTACGCGGTGATTATTATTCCTTTTCCGAACTGTTTTCCACTCGTGTTAAAGCGCTCAGAACTCGTGTTTCCTGTCTCTCGAGCCACATTAGCGTCGAAAGGTTGATTAGCTGGAGCGTAAAGCTGCATGGGGGAACGTCGGGCGCACTGGGGACCCCGAGTTGCCCCGACAGCCAAAACACCCACCACCTCTTTTTTTTCTTTCTTTTTTTTTGCTTGGCCGCCCCTGCTCATCTCCTCTGGTCACTGCTTGGAAGAGTGGAGCACGGGGGCGGAAAGGAAGACAACCAAGGCAACATCCAGAAACAGCTTCTTTTTTTTTTTCAGTTTGGTGACAACAAACCACTATTTCGAATGTCGTAGGGAGCTTTTTTTTGGGTGGGGGGGGGCAAGGAACGAGGCAGGAGAGGAGCAAGGGAAGCAGAGGGTCTCAAATGGATATGCACGAGGGATAATGGCAGACAATTAAAGAGGCGAGTGCGTGGCTGAGAGTGCGCGAGAGTCAAGCTTGGTTGAAGCCTGTCAAACGTAAAACCGCGGGGGGGTTGGAGTGAGAAGTTTGAGCGGGTGGGGCGGGGGTTGGGGGGGGGGGGGGGGGTGTTTGTGTTGGTGGCGGTGGGTGGGTTTTGCAGCCAGCGAGTGTGAAGCCGCCGCTAAAAAACAGTTTGTTCACACATGACACGCCGACGAGGAGGCACCAGAAATGTAAGCGCAAAAAGTAGTAAGCAACACAAAGGGCAGATGAGCTCAGGTTAGGCCACTCATTTAAAAAAAACATAGTAGTATCATTTAGGAATTCACTAAAAAAGCTATGGTTTTCTTTAGATTGAGGCATAACTGTTACCTAGCAACCATATTATAAACAAGGGCCAAAGCTTAATACAATCATTTGTTAATAAAATAACATAACAAGACATGTATTTTTGTTAAATGAACGTATAAGCAGCCAGAAAAACTTTGTGTAAATTACATGTCAGTGAAAGGGTCAGTGTTATGCACTATTCAAGCTTTTTATAAACAACTTAGAATAAAGTATATGTATGGAACACTACAATCAATCAATCATTCATTTCTAAGTATACAAAACGCCGTTGTTGCAAGCAGACGGCACATAGACTGGACCGAAGCCAGGCAAACGTGATGGCTAAAAGCTAAAAATGTCATTTTTAGTCCAGGTTTAGTTCCGCGTTTAGTCTCAAATTTGATGAAGTGATGTGAACGCACACTAAAATGGGAAATTTGTCCCATACACTTCACTCTAGGACTGGGTATTGCCTAGTAACTCACGATACGATACGGATCCCGATACACGGAACTTGATAGCATAGGCGTCCTGTGTTATGAAAAAAAATCATTTTGACCTTATGTTTCGTGACATCGGTTATGCCAGAAAAGACTAGACCAGTCGTCACCATGTAAAACGACCACCCCATGTTCTTTCACATAAATGCTAAATCCACCAGGAGCCATGGTGGCGCTGTTCAAAGAATGGCTCCTCTCAAGTGTGCTCGAACCACAGGGGTCCAGGATGGGCCTCTTTGCAACACCGAGCCTTTGCCAGGGCATTGTCTCTCTCCAGACGATCAGAATGTAACTTCAATCAACAACTTTCTACCCATTTGTTCCTCATCGGGCCAATAATGTTCAAGTATGATATGTCATGTGACCTGTTTGACCTGTTTTCTATAAAAGAAGGTGAATCTTTCTGTGTGGGGCTCTTGAGACTAATTAATCGCTGCTACCTCCTAATTTTGATTGTACAACAGAATTAAACCATTCACTTTTGAGCAAAGACAAACTCTGTTCTATTGTTTTTACTTTATTTCTTGATAACTATTACTTAAGTTTTCCACAACACCTGATTCATGGATATCCCTTTAATTGACTAAAATGATGCTTTGATTACGTAGAATAACAAAATGCATTAGAATTCCATGTTCACACTGTCCTCAGTATCAGAATAAAGCTGTCCTACGATGAAGTCACATCAATTCAATTCATTCATTTTCTACCACTTGTTCCTGTTAGGGGTCGCGGGTGACTGGAGCCTATCCCAGTGCCTTTGGGCCTTAGACGGGGTACACCTGGAAAGTGGTCAACTCGTCGCAGGGTTAACACAGAGACATAGACACACAGACAACCATCATCTCACTCACTCGGGCCAATTTTACAGTTGCCAGTTTACCTAACACATGCATGCCTTTGGACGGTGGGAGGAAGCCGGAGAACCCGGAGAGAACCCACGGGTAACACGGGGAGAACATGCAGACTCCACCCTGAGAGATCATGTGATGTAATGTTCGCCCAGGAATCAAACCCATGATTTCCTTCTTGGGAGGCGAGAGCTCTAACCGCTCCGCCACCGTGCACCCAAATCAATTCGATTCAATTTATTTTTGTAACGCCCAAAATCACAACAGTAGTTGCCTCGAGGGGCTACAGTGGAAAAAAACCGAACAGATTCAACAATGTTCATAGGGACTTGGTAATGTCCCAGCATCCCGTGTCAGTTGTTCAAGCGTATCACGATGCACATCTCTGTATCGATACACGTATTGCCAAGAAGTCCGCCACGATATATCTTCACTCATTCTTCAAGACCATGAGTTCACCTGTCAGTTACCTGTCACCGGTCATCCAGATTTGTCCCATGATCAATCAAACTGTATCGTATCAGTCGATATGTAAGACTTGATAGAAAACTGACGGAAAAAAAAAAAGAAGCGAGAGGGAGAAATGAACCTCTGGCCGTCTTCCTCTTCTTCTTTTTTCTTTTTTGTGCCCAGCGAGTCAAGAGGACACGACAAAAGTGCATAATACATCCACCATTGAGAAAGGTTAATTACAGCTCTCCTCTTCATCATATTCGACAAGACCAGCTTTAATTATCATCATTACGGCCTGCAAGGACATCTACTTATCTCCATGACTGGCAGGCCACAAGAGCTCCCCTCCTTAACACGCATCTATTATTGAATCAAACCGTTCCTTCTTTTGGTAGCGCCCGAATAGGACGAGACCAGTGTAAATGCGTGCGTAGATGTGTGTGCGTAGTAGGACAAGCCCTTAATTTCTAGCCTTTTGACTCGCACAGTCGCCACTCACATGACAGTAAGGTGCCGTTTATGGTGCCAATCAGGCGGAAGGAATGCATGTTATTAGGAGAGTGTGCGGTGCAAAGAAAAGAAGTGAAGAGGAGGGATATTTTCAGAGGGTGAAGTCCAAGGCTCTCCGTTTTCTCAGCAGCAGATGATGCAGGTATCGAACGGACAAAGGGGCGATTTAGGTGCAGTCGGCGCATAAGGGAAATGATTATATGTTTCTAATCGGGGAAACAGTTTGGATTGAAGATGATTAAATGGTTTCAAGTTTGCAGTGGAATGCATCTGCTAGTTTTTGCACTTTGACGCCACAAGTGGGATCCAGGGAGAAATACTGTGATGTGAGACGTTGAATGAGAAACAATTACAGTTTGTTTGTTTGTTTGTTTGTTTGTTTTTTTCAATTGTTTTGCCGCATTTTCTGAAACGTTTCATAAATCTGGCAAAATGATTCACTTCAGAGGCAAAATAGTTCCGAATGTTTGACAAATCTAACTTTGCGATTGAAACTTAGAACACTGTTGTGAAAAAGGAGACTTTGTGGTTAAAATATAGACAAAATAATCAGATTTATGAACTTCTCTCACATTTATAAAGACACACAGCCCGGAGACAACACCTTTAGACGTGTGTGAGAGAGTTACAGACAATGGACAATGAAGTCTTTGGATCTAAACCTGGTTCAGACACTGTTTTCATTTTACGTTGTGCTGTATACTCCTTCTAGAGTCTGACATATTGTAACTTGTGTGTGTGTGAGTTCTGTTGTGTTTCTTTTGTCAGTGTTCCTGGATCAGTGTGCGCAGTTTTTAGGTGCACATATTGTAGAACATGCAAAGAGCGTGTTACAAACGCAGTCTGTGTTTAAATAGTTGATCATCGTATTTTAGGTTCTGCAAAAAGAGTTTTGTAGTTTTGATTTTAGAGTTAAGGCTTGAAACGGGCTACAAGGTGCAGCTAAAAGAAGCAGTGTTTGATCCCCGAGTGGAAAGATTTGGAATTTGCACAAAAATGTAGACATTAGTGTCAAAGCGAATGAAAACAAAAACTGTAAATGAACGAAACAGTTAAAGAAACACAAATAATAGTGAATATAATTACATTTTACCACAAAACCATGGCTTTCTTATCGTACTTTTTAACACATTTCTTATTTTACTGATTCCTTTTTTAAATACATTTTGTCGCGAATAATTCTGTTGTGCGTACATGTGAATCGCAACAATGAGCCACAAACTCACTCTGATTGTAATGCTTTGGTCAAATGAACCGGAAGTTTTAAATGATTCAACGTTTGTGACGTTTACGTTCAGGCAATGAATATCAAGACTATTTTATTTGTTTTTTATAAGACGAAACAACATTTTAACGGAAATCGTGTAAAACGAACGAGAACGTGGAACAAATGTGATTATTATTTTTTTCATATCCCAAACCCTAATAAAGATGATTGTTTAACCACTCTGCCACTACCTTCTGTCTCAAATGTATAAATGTGCATTCCCACTCATGGAACTCTACAGTCTTGTTTCCATTTTGCATTTGCCTGATGTAACTTTGCTGTTACGCAGATCTGGCTAAACAGAATGACAGCTTTTAAGGTTATGAGGTTTCATCATTCTAACAGATAATAAGCGGAGAAAAAAAAGCATAAAATACCGCAATTGCAATTTCAATTTTTATAACTGAGATTTAAATCCAATTGCACAATTTTAACACGAGGGACTTCAGTATCTTTTGTTTTATGTTTTTGCCCGCTGCCCAAGCAACGTTTCTCCTGCAGACAATAAAGTTAATTATATTTGTGACGCTATAACATCCTGTCTAATAAAGAAAAAAAAAAAAAGAAAATCAAGTTTAACAATCTAGAGCAGTGGTTCTCAACATGTGGATCGCGAAATTATTTCAGGGGGTCCCAAAGTGGTAAAAGTTGATTATTATTTGGCGTATCAAAGTCATTTATCTGGGTCTATTTCCTCCAAATAAAATCAAAGCTTATGTTTTATGTTTGGGGGTCGCGAATGCCATTGGTTGTTATTTTGGGGGTCGCGACTGAAAAAGGTTGAGAAGCACTGATCTAGAGGGAGTGAAATGAACATCACCTGCATTTGAGAGCATGGATAACAGATGTTTTGTTTTTATTCGACCGAAATTATTAAAACTATGATGCATTTTGATTCCTATTTTCAAATTCGATGTGTTGCTTTACCAGAGCTTTGGCCAGATGCAGAAGGCCTTTTGTTGAGATCTTGTTGTTCCTTAGAAGCAGAACCTTCAGTCCAGTCACCTGCCATTTTAGCCCTTCACAGAGTTCCTCCAAACCTGCAAACAAAATCAACCATAGAAGTGACAAAAATACACCCAGATACAAATCAAGAAGGGCTGAAAGAAGTTAAGCGAGTAATCGCAACTAACTAATGGCTGGAGTCGAAATTTAAAGAAGAATTTATATGACTCAGATAGAGGACGAATTACACCAAAAAAACCATAACGAATCTGTTTCTCTGTAATTGTACTGTATCAAAATGTCCTCAAACAGCTTTGAAAGAAATAAAAGATAATAAAAACCTAATTCATTGGACTTTTCACGATAAAAAACAGCTAATTGATTATCAACATCCTTGGTTGAGCGGTGAGTGCCTTTAAGGTGGTAAAGCGATGTAGAAATAATACCATTTACCGAAGAAAATAATAATGATGTCAATACTAAAACAAGTTTCCATGTATTGATAGTTTCACAAAAAAGTATGTATAAAAGAAGTATAAAAGAAGAAGTAAAAAGTAGTTTTGGTACGACATTTATCTCAGTGAAATTATGATTAGCACTAATAAATCAATGTTATGTTATGGTCATTATATAGTGTTGGGTTCATTTCTGTATGGTATTAAAATTGGTATTGCGCATCAAGCTTTTTTCTATGTATCGCAATAGATTTTTAACTCTTCATTCCAAAGTTTTCCAATTTAACTTGGCTCCCAATCTTTAGTTAGTTTGCAAGCTCAACTTTAGTGGGAGTGTTCATTTCTGTGTGTACTATGAGGAAGTTGCTATAAGAGAAATCACGAAAATGTATACAACTGTGCCTATATGTTTTCCAGTATTTGCCAGAATTTAAATCTATATTTTCAAGCGATACATCATGTGTGGGTTGTAACGTACCGGCGTCAGATAGGAAGTTGTGGCTAAGCTCCAAAGTGCGTAGCGTGTGGTTGAAGCGCAGCAGGTCCCCGAGCTGCAGCGCGTCCTGGAAACTGTTGAACTGGTTGTGAGCGAGGTGAAGGTGCTGCAGGTTTCTGTTGGATTTGAGCGAAGTAACTGAAACATACATAAATAAATATGAATACAATGTGTACTAAATAAGTATGTTTTAGAATGGGACTGGAACAAATGAGTTAGTTGTGATCAGAGGAAAATATTGACAAATGACTTAAAGAGTCATAGAGAATAATATTAGTAGTAGTAGTAGTAGCAGCAGTAGCAGTAATAATAGTAACAGTAGTAGCAGCTGTAGTAGCAGCAGTGGTAGTAGCAGCAGTAGTAGTAGCAGCAGTATTAGTAGCAGTAGTAGTAGAAGCAGTATTAGTAGCAGTAGTAGTAGAAGCAGCAGCAGCAGTAGTAGAAGCAGCAGCAGCAGTAGTAGCAGCAGTAGTAGAAGCAGTAGTAGAAGCAGTAGTAGTAGTAGTAGTAGTAGTAGTAGTAGTAGTAGTAGTAGTAGCAGCAGTAGTAGTAGCAGTAGTAGCAGTAGTAGTAGAAGCAGAAGTAGTAGCAGCAGTAGTAGTAGTAGAAGTAGCAGCAGTAGTGGCAGTAGTAGTAGTAGTAATAGTAGTAGCAGTAGTAGCAGTAGAAAGCAATAGTAGTAGTAGCAAGTAGTAGTAGTAGGAGTAGCAGTAAAAACAAAAGTAGAAGCAGTAGTAGCAGTAGTAGTAGTAGCAGTAGTAGTAGTAGTAGTAGTAGAAGCAGTAGTAGTAGTAGTAATAGTAGAAGCAGTAGTAATAGTAGTATAATAGTAATAGTAGTAGCAGTAGTAGTAGAAGAAGCAGTAGTAGGAGTAGCAGTAAAAATAGAAGTAGGAGCAGTAGTAGTAGTAGTAGTAGTAGTAGTAGTAGTAGCAGTAGTAGTAGTAGTAGTAGTAGTAGAAGCAGTAGTAGTAGTAGTAGTAGCAGTAAAAAAATAGAAGTAGAAGCAGTAGTAGTAGTAGCAGTAGTAGCAGTAGTAGTAGTAGTAACAGTAGTAGCAGTAGTAGTAGCAAGTAGTAGTAGTAGTAGCAGTAGTAGCAGTAGTAGAAGAAGCAGTAGTACTAGTAGTAGTAGTAGAGGTAGAAGTAGAAGCAGTCGTAGTAGTAGTAGTAGTAGAGGTAGAAGTAGAAGCAGTTGTAGTAGTAGTAGTAGTAGTAGTAGAGGTAGAAGTAGAAGCAGTCTAGTAGTAGTAGTAGTAGAAGCAGTAGTAAAGTAGTAGTAAGGGGGCAGTAGTAGTAGTAGCAGTAGTAGAAGTAGCAGTAGCAGTAGTAGCAGTAGTAGCAGTAGTAGAAGAAGCAGTATAGTACTATAGTGTAGTAGTAAGCAGTTTGTAGTAGTAGTAGTAGTAGTAGTAGTAGTAGTAGTAGTAGTAGTAGTAGTAGTAGTAGTAGTAAAAGCAGTATTGTAGTAGTAGCAGTAGTAGTAGTAGTAGTAGCTGTAGAAGCAGTAGTAGTATCAGTAGTAGTGGTAGTAGTAGTAGTAGTAGTAGTAGTAGTAGTAGTAGTAGTAGTAGTAGCAGTAGTAGTAATAGTAGTAGCAGTAGTAGTAGTAGTAGTAGTAGTAGTAACAGAAGCAGTAGTAGTAGTAGTAGTAGTAGTAGCAGAAGCAGCAGTAGTAGTGGTAGTAGCAGAGATGCTATTAATGCAAAGTAGAGATAATTGAGATGAGGATGAGGAGGCTGATAGTCCTCCTGCTGCGGGGAAGATGAGGCAAAAATTGAAGCAGGGGAGAGAGAGTGCATTCAAAGTAAGTGGCTTGAGAGGTGATTGGTTGACGGGCAAAGGTAGAAGGCTGTGATTGGCTGAGGTATAGGAATAAGACAAGAGTAATGATCGGTCTTTCGCTTTGAACTTACATTACGACATTGTTAATTATTTACTATATTCTAAAGGTGTGAATTAAAAGAGAAAATAAACAATGATATTCTGAGTGTGCATGTTCTCCCTGTGTTTGCCTTTGTAAATGTTATTGACAAAGAATGTATGATTGTGTACTTGTTTGTCTGTCCTGCAAATAGTGTACTATATGAGCCGTCATGAGCTGGATTAAGTTTAACTCTGAGTGTGAATACATGAATGATTTATCAGGCATGTATATCGTTCAGCATCCTAACATCCAGACCACTGGGTTGTTACTGCGATGGGCTGATTGATGGCGAGTGGACGAGAGCATGAAAACGAGCACACAGCAGGGGGCGCCGCCTGCTGCAATTATAGCCGTGAAAAAATGAAGTGTCCCTCTGTCCTCACAACCAATCGTCAGCCCCCAAACCCCAAGGCCCGAGTCAATGCTCCTGCTATTGTCAAACCTGTTCATTAGCGTAGTCCATCAAAGCGTCCAAATGTGTTGTGTGGACACCTTTTGTATTTACGCGCAGTGTGCCAGGGGCATTTCTGTGCACATGTGTCCGTGTAGCGGGGTCGCTCTGCCCCCCTGTCCTGATCGATGCTGCAGATTTGATGGAGGCAGGCGGCTGCATGTGGAATGCCAACATTGTCATCAGGCACAGTGGGAACCAAATGGTGAGATCGGTGGGATTGATCCGGTCGACTCCACCGCGAGCGCCCAATCCCGCAATCAGAGGCCCCTCCGATCGAAAGCAATGATCCTCAGCCGGGACCCCCCGTTGGGAAGGGAAGGGGAGGGTGAGAGAGCGAGGCGTGTGTGGACCACAGAGGAGTGTAGGTGGGGCGGGCTTTGAGACCCAAAATATCAAAGAGATCCAGAGCGCAGAGCAAAATGTTGGTTTGAGGAACAAGAGGCTGTTGGGACAAGTGGGCAGCCCACTGCGTCCATTTGGATCTGTCTCTGCTCCCAGCTGAGACACATGAGAGGCTCAACACCCAATGTTTCTTTATGTGAAACAAGAAAGATATTTGAGAATTAAATAAAGTTTTATTCAGTAGAGAGGCCTGCCAATTTGGCTGTAATATGAAATATTATTATTTAGATTTCCTTCTGTCAGTTTTTTTCATTTAAAAAAGACACAGTTCTACAAGTGTTTTACATCAATGACTATATTGAGCCCAATGTTTTTTTATTCTAATGGAAAGGCCAGTTATAGTTAAAATACAGTATACAGCAATCAAATCATTAAGGTTTAGAAAAGACACAAATACTAAGATGTTTATTTACCTTGTCAAATGTATGCCACTTTGAGTGTGAATAGAGCATTTAGCCTTGAACTAGAAGAGCCATGTTTGTGCCAAAGCGTTGAGTCTTGAGTGTGCGTTGCGTGTGTGTGTGAGTGAGCGTGTGTGAGTCCGGGCTGCCAGCGCCTTTATGAGTGCAGCGGTGTGTAAAGTGACAGAGGAGAGATTAGGCCTATAATCCAGGTCCAACACGCAGAGAGAGGCCAGGGTCAAAATCTGGTCCTGCTGGCCTCAGGACACAAAAACAACTTCCACCTCCACACATTTCCATTCAAGACAACAGTCCCCGCATGACCGGGAAAACACGTACACACTTTCATTCACAGGACAATAGAAAAGCATGTGTGTGTACCCAGAGTGAAGAGCGGCAGGCCTGAGAGCTTGGCATTGTCCAGGTGCAGCACTGCGAGCCGGCTGCTCAGCAGAGCTTTAGACAGAGACTGGGACGGATACTCCACGAGGGGCACGTTGCACACGTCCAGCCTGGAGAGACGCACGCTCTGTGAGGGAGAGAAACAGGACGAGGGACAAATGAATGAAAAGTGTCTATGATTCTCAATGAATCTCAACTACTACTACAAGTCTCTTCAAACATGGGCAATAAACAAAGCAGGAAATCAGGGTCTGAATGGGCCTGAAACAGCTAGAAATGATGGACATTAACTTATATAAATGGATTTTTGTAGCGCCCCAAATCACAACAGCAGTTTTCCTCGAAATGAAAACAGATTAAACAATGTTCATAGGAAATTAGTCCCAGCATCCCCTGTCCTTAGAAAAATGTATTTGTTTTTAGACCCACCTTTTTGGCAAGGAAAAACCTACAAAACCTCTTAATAAAGTGGAAACTTTGAGGAGTTCCACTCCGACTCTCTCGGACGGACGCGCTTCAAATGCTATTGCAAGGCCCAATCTATCTTAAATTGAGGTAAAGCTCACAAATGAAGTTTTCTCTTTGTAAAAATATGTATTTATCTGGGATATGAAATCACTAGTTGCATGATTGTGTGAACATATCGACCAATGTGTCAAAAAGAAACATCTGAGGCTCCACTGCAGCAGGTTCTGCTTTACTTCAATGTCTGCCATTTAAATAAAACCTGTCTAATACTTTTTATACTTACTAAACTGAACTGCTCTCGTACACCACGTCCACATTTACAGCATGAAGCATGGTTAAAGACTGCTATAAAAATAAGTGTTGTTGAATTTGAGGTTAGGTTACGTTAAACTTTATTAATCCCTTGAAAAAATATCACATTTCAATCAACAGTTTCACACATGGATTCGATGGGATAAGGGTTCTGGAAAATACTTCAAAACCACGACTCAAACAAGAGGTTGAAAAACACTGATTTAGGGTGCACGGGTGGCTCCTGCCAAGTTTTTTTTATGACAATTAAAACAATATAATGGCTCCAAATACATTTCAAAAGGATATATATATAGTTCACACGTTTCTGAAACCTGGAGCACTTGCTAAGAACTATTGGACAGTTTTAAAGTTCAAAGCCAATCAAAAAAACAGCACAGTTCATCTTTTTAACCTCCGCGTTGTAGTTTTGTCATGTTTACATTGAGGGAACTTCTCACCCAGTCCCGCTCTCCGTGTAATGCGCCGCAAACTCACTTTCATGGATATATACATGATCTCCGGGGAGACAGCCTACAAGAAAAGATTACAATTCCTCCGCATCAGCCGACCTGCTTTATTAAATGAGCAAGGGCCCTCCAACCCGACGTAGCCACACTGCTGTTGTCAGAAATGTCAAGATGGGTTGTGGATTCGTAGTACAAAATCATATCCAGTAAGGACGCCGCACCCTGAAAGAGACAGAAAAAAAGTGGCAGAGGCTCAAAAATGCGAAGAAAGTACGGGCCCAAAATTTAACAGGAACGTTATGGAGTTCTTTGTGAGGGGAAAAAATAGCCCTTAATCTGATCCAGCGTGGGGCCTGAATATGAAACTGTATTGGAATTGGAAGACGAGGATGAGGAAAATAAGTTTTGCTCATAAAACTCACATTTTCTTCCAGTTGGGCTGCCTGCAGACTGATGAAATCAAAGTGCAGCCATTTGAGCACGGCTTCCAGAGCTTCACAGGAGCGGTGGTCTAATCGCTCACCTTGATGGAAACAGGCAATCAAACACAAGATAATTGGGAGGCTGTTTGCTAACAGGCAAAATTGCGTCGCTCTAAACGTGCGTTATCCATTTTTGAAAATTAACATTTCAGCCAAAAAAATCACGGCAAAACAACTTCCTTTCGAGGCGGCGGTGTGTTTGTGTGTTCTTTTAATAATGTGTTTGAGACTTAATCAAAGACAGAGAAAAGGGATAAAGAAAACAGTTAAAGGAACACTTTTGATTGGATTTCCAAAGTTGAAGGCTCAAAATGACATTGATTTTTGTGCTTGCGCAGAGAAAAATCTATTACTTACAAAACTTCTATACAACAAACTCTGATTTTCTTGGCTGACATTCAGACAGTCACTATGTCTCACTACGAAGTCTAAAAGTAAGTATGGTATGTGTTTGATTAAAGTAAATACAAATGCATAGAAATTAGAATGTGTAGATAATATATCAATGGTACTTTTCCATCATTTCACCTTCCCCCAACTACACAGTGATACGTCTCAATACAAAAAAGAAAAAATATATATTAATTAACTTAACTTAATATATTAATGAACTAAAACAGTAAAGCATTAACTAACTTATATTAATACATTTAGGAAGTACTTTTGAAGTTCCTGTACTTCTACAACTTTTTCTAGTTTTACTAAAAGTACCTCTAATGTTAACACTAATACTCTACAACTAACTTTTTCCTTTTTATTTCGTTTCACTTTCACAAGAACTAATGCTACTCCCAAATTCCCAAAAAAGTGTAATTTACAGTTACATTTTAAGTTTAAATTTCAGTGTGTAATCTGATTTTGTGTGTACGTCTGCTACAGTTACAGTCATTTTTATGGATACTATTGGACGGCAACGACACCAACTCTACCACTATCAAAACTATTCGCTGCTGGACGCTTCATTTCTTGGTAACAGAATACACAATGCGTTTAAAACTTTTACTCGATTCTCTAGTGAAAGTTAGCGGCTCTAAACTGGGATTTAACCTGGACACAACCAAGAAACCAGAGAAGGATTAAAGCAGATTTAACCAATTCTAAACCAACTTAATCTTGATACTTTATGCTGAATATGAGTCGTAGTAAAAGTAACTTAAATAAACGCAACTATGATTTTACTCAAGTGCAAGTAAACGTGTACAAAGTTATTTTTTCAGGTGAAAGTGTCTCAAAAGAAGCTCAAATCTTCAAAAGTCTCGGGGCGCCCCTCGTCTCGTCTCATCCGCGCGACGTGCACGAGTGTGTAATCTGATTTCGCGTGTACATATGTCTGCTACGGTTACAGTCGGCTAATGTGATTATTATTGACCTCGAGTTCCAAATCAAACTGTGACTGATGAAACAAATCCGCGCGCTGCTTTACCCCCTCCCTCCGTCTCTCCCGTTCACTCTTATCTCCCCGCCCAAGAAGGGGGCAAATGATAATTACGACCGTAATTATTTCCAAAATGATTCTCGTATTTTTTTTTTTCCCCCTCTGTGTTTTAGCAATAATCACTTAACGGGAGCGAGCGCGAGGGTGACGTGGCGGAGGAGTTAAACATTTCGAAATCCTATTTTTCTAATCCGTCCTGCGTTGGGTAGATAATGAGCAGACAACACCCGCAGTCAGATGGCATCGGCGCGTGAAGGGGTGACACCCATCTCGAGTCGCGTCTCTATGTGACTAGAAATGCGACGACGGGTGAAGGGGGGGAGACGTGCAGACGGGGGGCAACACAGGCCGGCCTCCCACTTTCAGATGGACACTCCATTAATGAGCTTAGAAAGTTAGCATTAAGTTTGGAATAAGTGCTGGACTCGAGTTTTAGTCCATAAAACTATAAGACTTTGCTGCTGTTTGCTAATTATGTTTTAATGGGTTTGCAAATATGACCTTGAAATGTGCTATTGACCTCATTTATATGTATTTAGGAATTGAAAAAGACCTAAAAGCTTTATCCAGACTCATTTGGGTTCAGTCTAGAGTGTTTAAAGTGATAATAATGCAATCGAGCAAGTATTTGTGGAGTAAAACATTGAAATATCTGGAAAATGACAGGAAGTGACATCACACTAGGGACACTCATTGCAGTCAAAGTTTATGCATAATTTACACAAAAGAAACAACTTTTTTGACATTGTAAACATTAATGAAACAAAACAAAATAAAGTCGCTTTCACATATTTGTATTGGTTCAGTTTTTTAAATTGTGACATTAGATGAGTTTTGGCCCAGTGTTTGCTGGGTAATTTCCTAGTGTGATGTCATCAATTACAAACAGGAAGTGAAATCATAAACCTAAAAAAAGTGCTGTTCTGTGATCAAATGTTCTTAGCAAAATTCTAAATATACCTTATTTATCTTACCTGCATTTTAGTTGAATGAGTTGTCCGATCTGTCATAGGCACTTTAAAGTTCATTTGTAATAGTTATTCCTTTTTATTGCATATTTCTATCATATTAAACTGGTTAAAGTATACTGTTTAAAAACATTGGTAAAACTTAATAGAAGTGCAGTAAAAGCTGAAAGCCACATGAAATGCAGCATATTCTATGATTTGTACATTTTGTTTGTGTATTTACATTGTTTCTTGAGTTTTTTGTTAAGGATTTTAATACTAACATTTTAATAAAACAAAAAGGAAGAGAAAAACCTGAATAAAAGTCTGGTCCTCTGGTAATATCCGGTTCAACTTTGACTGAACTGGTGGAACAGACTTAGGGTAAATGTGGTCAATTTCACTTTAAGCAGATCAAGATTCAATCGTATTTTAACCCTCAATGAATCGTCAAACTTGAGTGTTCAGACTTTTAATGAATTTAACATGATTTTCGTGTTGAATAATATTGAATCAATGTCCGTCTTGTCCTTGTTCATAAAATTAAGATTGAAAGTCATGTTATTTTGAATATGAAATTGTTAAAGTGAAGCTTTAAATTCAACATGCCCTTTACAGCGCAGGCTCACATTTTTTTCAAATTATATTTTCTAATTTACGTTTCACTCGGGGTGGGCTCTAAAATCTGCTCTTTTTGTACCATGTTTTACCATAAACGATACACTAGATCATGGCTATTCAACTTAAGGCCCGGGGGCCAAATCAGGCCCGTCAAGCAATTTAATCCGGCCCACGACGCGTCTTCCAAATGTTTCAAAAATAAAATAAAAATCTTGTTTACTTCTGGGTAAGCACTTGACCTGGTTTGGTCTTGGGTTTAGTCCTTGTTTGATTCTGGGTTAGTCCTGGTTCAGACCTGGCTGGTTCCAGTCTAGTTCTAACTTAATTCTGGTTCAGTTCTGGGTGGGTGAGAAATGTCGGTAAAGTATTTTGTACGTTATTTCTCACAAAAATTTAATCCAGCCGTAGTTATTTTTATGTATTAACTAAATGTATTGAAATAGTGCGACACAAAATGTTACAGTGTCGTGTTCCGACCCAGAGACCACAGCCCGCCGAAAAATCTGGCCCTCGGGAAAATAAAGTTGAATATCCCTGCATTAGATATTCAAATGTTCACAATTTACATTAAGTTTCACCTTTCAAAATAGTAACATTTAAAACTGTTCTGTACTGAATTGTATATTGTAAATATTCTCAATAACACTTTATCTATTTGCACTGCTAGTTTGAACTGTTGTTCTGCCCATTCTGTATATATTTTGTACCACTTAACTTGTATATTATCATAGTGTATATTCTTACTATTATTACTCATTATTTTATTTTGCACCATTTAGTCGAAGCCAAGCTATTTTCTGATAAATGGCCTTAAAGTGCATGTGAAAGGCTTTTATGACTTTCTAATTTTACTTTATTTGGTGTATTTATACCTGTTGTAAATATAAATGATCGTTTTGCATAAATCAAATAGCTTTGTGGAGAAAAGTTTAAAAAAATCTCTAGAAAATTACAGGAAGTGACATCACACCAGGGATACTCATTCCATTCCAAGTTTATGCATAATTTACACAAAAAAACAAAAAAAAAAGTCGACCCTCTAAAGATTTATTCTGCAGAATAAAAGTCATCTCATATATTTATATTTGTCAAAAAAAAAAAAAAAAAAAAAGTGACATTCGATTAGTTCTGGCCCTGTGGTTGCTGGGTAATTTCCTAGTGTGATGTCATCAATCACAAACAGGAAGTAAAATGATAAACCTAAAGAAACTGATAAAAAAAAATAAAAAAATTAAAATGTATGTATCTTATCAGCATTTTAGATGAATGAGTATTCCAAACTGTCATAGGCACTTTAAACAGATCCTCCAGACTTTAGCTGAAAATCCACAACATTTGGTGCCAAATTCGCTGTCATTTCCCCCTAAACTCCCATATTGTCCTTTATAATGAAACACATCCTATACCACGACTGCCAATACCACATTCGCTTTATAGACGAGATGTGATGAGCTGTAAATCTGCCCAACACTTAGTCTGGCCCATATTGCTGAATTAGAACAGATTATCTATTGGACCCAAACATATTTTCTGCACATAAACGCTGCAAAATTCAGAATATTAAGACGAAACAGCTTTTTGTACTTAATGGGTGGATTATCGCTCGGGCTATTTCTATAATTACACTTAAACCAGCATAAGTCATATAGTTAATAATATTGCAATGGGGCGTTTGAGCTTACCTTTGAGATCCAGACATTTCACACTGCCACCTACACACGCGCCCTGCTGCGGAGAGACAGGAGAGAGAAAGAGAGGAAGAGGTGTTAAAAAATGGGAGAGGCGAGAACGCAAACGGAAAGATGGAAATTTGGCACCGGCTCTGCATCGTTCATCAGGCGCTCGTCGCTCCTAAACACGGCCTCTTTCGCCACAAGTAATGGCAAGTTTTGTTTGAATATCGACCGGGATCAGGGCCGGGCAGTGAATCGGATTTGAATCGGGGTCAGTCAATATTGTGTCAGTAAAAGCTTGCGGTTTTGGGGGAGAGTTTGGACTTTGGAAAAGGAAATTTGGCTGTTCTTATTTTAAATGGCACTGATTAAAAGTCTGTAAAAGTCTGTGAAAATGAAATAATACTGAAAGCCATTTGTTTTTCAAAATTAAAAAGTAAAATCAGATAAAAATATGATGAGATAGGTCAATTTAAAAAATCTAATTTTAGAATCACGTTAATAATAGCCAGGTTAAATAAACATTTATGTAATTAACTTCAAAATAATTTTAAGTTAGAAAGTTTGATTTAATACTGGTCAAGCTGATCATATAATATAAGTATGGTAATCAATCAGTCAAGACAAGAGCTAAACTAGGACAACCTCAGGACTAAACCAGGTCTAAGCAGGGACTTAAAGAAGACTAAACCAGGTCTAAACAGGTCTAAACAAGGACTTAAGGAAGACTAAACCAGGTCCAAACAGGTACTTAAAGAAGACTACACCAGGTCCAAACAGGGACTTAAAGAAGACTAAACCAGGTCTAAACAGGTCTAAACAAGGACTTAAGGAAGACTAAACCAGGTCCAAACAGGGACTTAAAGAAGACTAAACCAGGTCCAAACAGGGACTTAAAGAAGACTAAACCAGGTCCAAACAGGGACTTAAAGAAGACTAAACCAGGTCTAAACAGGTTTAAACAAGGACTTAAGGAAGACTAAACCAGGTCTAAACAGGTCTAAACAAGAACTTAAGGAAGACTAAACCAGGTCCAAACAGGGACTTAAAGAAGACTAAACCAGGTCTAAACGGGTCTAAACAAGGACTTAAGGAAGACAAAACCAGGTCTAAACAGGGACTTGAAGAAGACTAAACCAGGACTAAACCAGGTCTAAACAGGTCTAAACAAGGACTTAAGGAAGATTAAACCAGGTCTAAACAGGGACTTAAAGAAGACAAAACTAAGTCTAAACAGCGACTTAAGGAAGACTAAACCAGGTTTAAACAGCGACTTAAGGAAGACTAAACCAGGTTTAAACAGCGATTTAAGGAAGACTAAATCAGGTCTAAACAGAGACTTAAAGAAGACTAAACCAGGTTTAAACAGGGACTTAAAGATGACAAAACCAGGTCTAACTAAACACTTAAAGAAGACAAACCAGGTCCAAACAAGGATTTAAAAAAGACTAAACCAGGTCTAAACAGGGATTTAAGGACTAAACCAGAGCTAATCCAGGAGGACTAAATTCTGATTCCCCTTCAGCACATTGTATCGTAACAGAATCAAAATCGCACTTTGACATGCAGTTATCAAATCATAATGGCTTCAATTGTTTACCTCTGCAAAGAAAAATACATCCTGTATTCACACCTTTCCAAACATGTTCTTAAACTCATTTATTTATAGCATTAATTCTATTCCTATTCATAGTATTTGTCACAAAAAGAAATCACAATTATATTTATTTTCCAAAATTGTGCCTCCCTAATCTATATCTGGGCCAGGCCATGACCAAACTAGGACTTGAACAGGACTAATCCAGGATAAACCCAGACAAAACCAGATCTAAACCAGGTCAAAACCAGGATTGGAATGGTTATCTTGTGATGGACCTCCGTGCATAACAAACCGCGGGTACGGGGCCGTGTGCCAGAGCATGAATTATGAATTTCACACAGTTTACCGCGGCGCTGACGGTGACACGGCGTCCTAATTAACCAGTGTATAATAATGAGAAACAGCTGGTCATCAGTTGATGTGTTCATTTGCTGGAGCCAGTGTTCCACATACATCTCATTTGACTGCATCACTCACCGGAGGAGGCAGATCTGCGCTCGCCGACGAGACAAGGAGGGGTTTTTTTTTTGGGGGGGGGGGAGGAGATTGACAGGCACAACAGGGAAACAGGAAGGAAAATTAAAGAAGCTCCTCTCCTTTATGGATGACAATCAGTATGGGAATCCTAATGAGCACGATGGTGGCGTTTAAGACGAGCTACAGCACGCATAATAGGTATGTTGATTAAACAGGTTCACATTCGAGGCAAAACTGTCTTTCAGAGAAGACATTACGATATGAGATAGGTCATATTTAGCCTATAGGTATAATCCCTATATCCATTAGAATAAGACTTGGGAAATGTGATTAAATAAATGCATCGGTTTGCAGTTCTCTCATCACATTTCAGTTTACTGCAGAGAACGAATAATTTGACATATTGGGCATTTTTTTCTGTCACATTAAGGTAGATCATTATTTTACATTTTCTTAAACTGCGATATTCATCTAAATCGTAAAAAACAGGTTTGAAAACTGCAGAACTGAGTGAAATCTCACCTCAGCAAGGAGCAGATTTTTCATTCACTTGTTTTTGTTTTTTTTTGCCGGGAATGTAAGTAAAGAGAAGTGGGCGGAAATAGGGGGTAGGTGAAAACTGGACGATTGCTCAAACGTGCATAAATCAATCAAAATACAACTCAAAAAGTCCCTAAAAGTTTCATTTAACAAGCAAAGCTAATATTCCATTGGTCTAATATTTTTGTTCACTTAAAACTCATGTAGCCACTGTTGCCCTGGAGATCTAATCAACTACATTTTAGTCAAGCTCAAGTTTCATATGTCTAATGGTCAATGCTTGTTTTTTGTTTTTTTTAATAGAGAGGTCAACAGCCAACCCTGTGTCAATAAACACATATGTCTGAAAGAAAAAGACTGTTTTTGGCGTTAAATTACAATGATTAAAAGTCTGTATCATTTATGTTGATTTAATTCATGCTGAAAGACATTTTTATTTTGTTTTTAAAAAGAAAGATATTAAGATATTTCAATTGGATGGACAATATATCAAAATAAGTATATCGTGTTCAGCAGGGGGGCCCAAACCTTTTTAAAATGTTATCTTAGTGTGCTGAAGGCCAGACATAGTATTGTCATGCATTTAAAACGTTTATTTGCAAAGCGATGATGATTAAATTGTCTTTTATTACATTTTTTCAGGTGAATTGACTTGATTTGGTCTCGTTTGCAACTACTGACAGTCTTTTCGGCACAAAACCGAATCAGCAGACCAAATAGGACCAAAGATTTGGCCCACAGGCTTCACTGGGGGCCAAATGCTGCTTTTAGAGTAAAAATTATACAAAAATAGCTTATAAAAATATATATATCTCTGCACATTTCTCATTTGTCTGACAATTAAACCTCGACTAACACGTTTAAAGACATATTTTAACACATTTCAGTTTAATTGAAATAACATCGACTATCGTTCTCCACATTTTGACCGTTTTGATGATTAAAATGGGTGTATTTCATTTTGAGTTTGTGCAGGTCGTGGTTTAACAAAGAAAAATGTTGCTAAAATGTATTGGGTTCTTGGAAAAAAAATCGTAGAATATCATGAGCACTACATCGATTATCGCGTGTACCGTAAAATCGTGACATTACCGTACCGTGAGCCATGTATCGTGTATCGCATCGAATCGTGAGGGACCCTGCGATTCCCAGGCCTATTGAAAACGCACGTCACATTTTATAGACGGGGAAAGCGCAGCCCAAGGACGGAACGACACCGCCGCGCTGGTCGAAGCTCGGACCGCACCCTTCGAACTTCGGTCCCTGCGAACGCGCGACACCCGAACCCGTTATCCCCAAGCATTTCCACTCACTTGTCTGGCGGCGTGGATGCTGCCGCCACATTGTGAGTGCTCTGCTTCATTTCTATTGCTAAATATGATTCATTGTTCAAAGGGACAAGTGGAGTACAAAAGGAAAAAAAAAATGCTCTGTTCTCTGCAGCGAGCGACAGGACGGCGGCCATAATGTACTCGTGCAGAAAGAATTAGACACATCAATGGGACATAAATTGCAGTGTTTATGTTTACAAGAGGCTGGTGTGTAATTGGGAGAGGTGGTTGAATTTCCTCCCTTAATCATCTTAAGAGACACACTCATACATACAAATATACCGCGCGTCGGTATAATGAATCAGGTTGGAGACGCGTTTTAGGATTCAGCGCATGGATCAAATAACGATTTCTGTCATAGATGCAAAGAAAGGCGTATAAACCTTACTTTGGGCTCTTTGTTCACAACTAGAGAACATTTGTGGACATTGTTACTCGTTTATCAAAACAGGCGCCAAGATGTATTATTATTTAAAAGTAAGATAATAAATCCTCTTGAAGTAAATTGTTAGTTAGTCCTTAGAAACATGCCGTTTGTCCAATAAATAATAGGATAGAAATGATGCACAGTATATTGTCTGTGAAAATACAGGTTTTGTCCTATAAAGAAATGTAAAAAAGTGTGGGGTAACAGAGGCAGATAAGAAATAATTTGTTTTTTAAATATATCATATTTAATTGTTTTTTTTAGAATTTCTAATGAATATGTGAGCTACATTTTTATTTAAGTTTTTGTTAATTTCAAACATGCATTGAAAAAGGTATCAAGTCAAAACCAATAAAGACAATGACATCATCTGATTATAGAAATAATATACAATATAATAAAATCTAAACTTCAGAAAGACAGGCTAATGTTTAGCATTGTTTATCCCTGTTTATAATTGGATTTTATATATTTAAATTAAAATTGGAACTTGTAGTCCTTTAGTCAACCAAATGTTTTATTTATTTACTGACGTTTATTTACCCATGAAAATCCTTCTAAGATTTAGAATATCTTTTTCAAGTGTTTCCTGGCCCCAGAAGAGCGCCCGGAGGAAACCTACGCAGACACGAGGAGAACATGCAAACCTAAGGTAACCGTGGTGCCGCCCAACTGTTGTATTAGTCAAATTAGTATTTGATTAGGATTATAAAGATTGACTGTGTATGGACTGCAGCGGAAAGGAGAAAGAGTGAGTTACATCATCTGCAGTTCTGGAGTGACTGGACAGTTTAATCTGCCTTTTCACAAGAAGCGGGCGGCAGTTTACTCCTACGTCGCTCTATGCAGATTATTTTTGGCGCACAATTTTTGAAAGCTTTCATCAGAACCACTCAGTCCACTGACAACCATCAACCCAGAATGTCTTCAGTCCATTACAGCCCTAACTGGAATAATTCACATTCTGGTGCATCATGTAATTTATGCCTCAATGGCAATGTTTACATGCCCCCAAAACCTGATTTAGTATTATCAGATTGTTTAAATGACAAGCAAACTGCAAAATCTGATGTGAGTAATCTGAAGGAGCCTGATCAGAGAGAAATCAGATTACTCATATCAGATTTTGTTGTTCATAGGCCATTTTAATAATATTATAACTCCAAGAAATGTGTAATAGTCAGATTTTGAGTGTGCATTGTCGCTGCCACTGTTATGCCTGGGTTCAACTTAACCCAGATGCCCTGCCTGACACAGATTTGGGACCAACGAATCCTTGTTTTAAAAATCTAATTTGTGTTAAATCAAAAAAAAAGGAAGTGTAATTCATATTCCATAGTGTGTTTGTAAATACTTTGCGCGACCTTTCCCACAGCAGACAGCGACGGGCAGATGCTGCACCAAATGCTTGTGTATTTTCATATGCTTAAATGAAAAAAAATCTATTATCTTCAGCCCAATTAAAGCCGTGCCTGGTTTGAGTCCTCCTCACATATTTGATACACCTGTGCTGTTTTTGTACTCGTCTTTAGCAGCAGCGTGAGCACAGAAGTGTCATGGCGTCCGGCTGGTGGCTGTTTGTGAAACCAGTTAGTCTGTGGCAGCGAGCCAAAGCAGAACACACAGAGAAGTGCCGCCGGGCTGCCGGTCTGCACCGCGAAAAAACGGACTGAGGCTCGCACAGGCAGGGACGAGAGAAAGAGAGAGAGAGACGAAGAAGGAAAGGAAAAGTACTTTATCAACAGAAAAAAAGGATAATATCGCAATGGTTGTTTGGGCAAAATCAGTATATTGGTTATTAAAAAGTTTGTTAAAAGTTCTGCTATCACATAAAAATCAAACTTTCAAATAACTACACCTTAATTAGCACATTGTTTATTAAGACTGATTCAGGCTTACTTAACTACTTAATTAAAAGGGTTAAGAGTTAGAGTATTAATACTAAGCCTGACTCACGCCGTATTAAGTCTATGTTAAATGTGTTACCCAATCTTTAAAATAGAAAGTAATATGTCTGTGGTTCATTTAATTCTTTTTTTTGTTGTAAGTATAATATCACAATGGTTGTTTTGTCAAAATCAGTATATTGGTTATTAAAAAGTTGAAAGAACTGATATCAAATAAAACTTTAAAGTAACTACATCTTAATAAAGAATGAACAAATGTTTATTTTAATTGTAAGAATGATCCAGGCTTAGTAAGTACTTTATTAAAGGAGTTAAGAGTGTTAATACTAAGCCTGACTCTTGCTTTATTAAGGCTATTAAATGTGTAGATATGTTATTAGGTGTTACCCAATCTTTAAAATAGGGGTAGAAATGAATATGTCTGTGGTTCATTTTATTCACGTTTTGCTCACTTGAACCTCAACCACGACATTTACAAAAACATGTTGGCATATTTTAATGGATTTCCTTAATATTGTGTGAATGTAAATGGTAGTTTCTTCACTTTAAAATGGATAAAGTGGTGCTTCTTTGTCTAAATGTACAGTATTTCTAAATGCATCCACTCACATCACTTCAAAGACAGTGGGAATTAAAGGCTCAACGCTTTCCATTTCATCCCCTCTGGTTCTAAAAACAAACCGGACAGAAGCTTACGGCAGAACAAATCATACTTTTACCTTCTCGTAAACATGATATAAAAAGTAAACACACTAAAGAAGGACTGCGTGATGATAAAAAGAGGCAAACTGGGTCTATTTTCCTTCATGAGTGAGGAAAAATTAGCACGGTTTCTATAACAAATATCACTTCAAAATAAAACATGATGTATTTTGAAATGTCCTCTAAACAGGAAACTCAAACTCTTTTGGGAAAGACTAAAATTAAATGAGTTTAGATGTTAGTGGGCGTATTTTTTTTTGAAGGGAAACTTACTCCAGTGAGAGATAAATTCATCCAAACTGAATAAGGGAATGGTCACACAGCGAGACAAAAATAAGTACAAATTCAGTTCTCTCGCCTCACAATGAATAAACTGGTTCTACTTTATAATTACAAGAACTTTCAAAACTTATATACTACTACTGCTGCTGCTGCTGCTGCTGCTGCTGCTGGTGGTGGTGTTGCAGCAGCAGAGGAAAGGCACAAATCTGCAAAAAGCACAAAGAAAAAGTTGTCTGCCAAACCATTTGATGTGTCGGGAGAGAAAGGGACAAAACAGAGTGATAATAAAAAGTAATGCGTTTCTTTTTCTCACCATCCGATCCTCTGGACGGGCAGATGGAGAGAAAGGAGCGGCTCCAAACTAACGCAGAAGACGTATTATCTCAAGTGCATTCTTCACTCGCGCATCCTGGGTATAACTTTGTGTCAAAATGGTTTAATTAACTGGCTAAAACACAATCATATAAGAAAATTAATGTAAATTTTTTTTCATAGTTTTACGCTTTTGTATCGCCTTGATTTTTATTGTGAAGCACCTTGAATGTTGTGAAAGGCTCTATAAATAAAGGTCGATTGATTGATGAATACATAGTAAAAAATACAGAAGAATAACATAATAAAATAAAGTTTAAAATGTGTTTTTTTTTTTTCTCCAAATGTTATTTTTCCACCATATTTCAGCAATTAGTTTTTATTATGAACAGGGCAAAAAATCTACAGAAGAAAGTAATAATACCATTGAGTCTATGGCAATTAATGAAAGTGGTTGATGAGGAATACACAATTATCGGGCTGCAACGATTAATCGACAACTGGTAATTGTTGACTATAACATATTTGCTGTCATATTTTGCTCATCGTGATCAATCTGGATTATACAGACTCTAAAACATACGTCTTTCATAACAAAGACGGCGACATTATTAAATCAAAATGTCATAAAAGAATAAACTATTCTCCATTCTCTAGAATCCTTCAATCAGCCTTTTTTTGGTGGATAATGGATTGAATAAGCCTTAATGTACAATGGAAATAACCGTTGCTAACACAGCTAAAATAATCATTAGTTGAAGCACACAATTACAAAGATTTTTTTTTTTTTTTTTAAATAGACTAAAAATAAAAAGGTAGAAGCTGTGGACCTCTGCCAAAGCAATAATCCCGTAATGGTAAATTATTATAAAACGTATGGAATATAAATTGACAATGGACACTTAGTAGTAGGGAAATATTGACAATTTTTTATTATTTATTTATTTATTTGCATTTCCTCAATAACATTATTCTAACAATGCATCAGGAAAGTGCTAAAATGTGTCTGTAAATGTCTTGGGTGAGGTTCAAGCTACAAAACCTGAATGGATCATAAAATGAATCACAAAAGAGCGGAAATATCACTTTATTTTGGATGTTTTTTACTTCTTTTTGTGCTAATTTTTAAGTGTTGTTTACTTGACTCAAAACGTGCATATCTCCAAAACATCATTTGCGATATTATGCATTTTTCTATGCATCTCCCACCTCTACATACATATTCGGTCCAGCCAAAAAATCTCCCATTTCAAAGCCCCACCAAAATCGCCCTCGCTTCATTAATGACCTTTTCCTGATATTTTCACAACAAAAATAAAACATAAAAGTACACATTTATAAGAGCACTTTTAGCTGACAGTGATTCTTCACACCTCGCTAAAACCTCTGCCCAGTCCTGTATATATTTGACATACATATTTTACACATTTTCAGAGCTTAAGGGTTCACAAAATCACACCCACATTCCTTCCTTTCAGCATCTTTTCCGCCATAAAGGATAAATAATTTAAAATAACACGACCTTTTATCTCACACCCTTTGAAGGCAGCAAATTAAATATGCAAATGTGGATACTAATTAATATGCAAATGTATTCACTGGCTGTTAACAATTAGCAATTAAAGCGGCAGTGTCTAGAAAGAGCAGAGACAAAATTGGTAACTTCATTTATGATTAAAAAAAAACGGCAGATCTGAAAACAGACGTAAAATTCCAATTGACTTTTTGCTTTTGTCGACATCTTTGTTCGTTCCGACATGACGGCGTTTAGTGTTTGGTGACGTTCGGTGTAAAGCGCAGTGTCCCCCGTTAATGTACAGATTCACGGCTGAGTGAGTGAAGAGTGTTTCACCTCGCGCAGCCCCAGACACTCTTTACTCTAAGTGTGACGTATCACCGCGGTTATAAAAGCTCTGTGTAATTAGCATACGCGTTATCTGATTGACCTAAATTATGGACATTTTGCCGTTTTGGAAAGCCTGCGATTATGCTTCTATTATTTTGTATAGGAGAGTAATAAAATAATAATAAATAATACATAAAATAAAAATACAAAATCCTGGATCATACAACGCTACGGCTGCATGATATTGATATTAATGCAATATTTTAATATAACATTTTGACGCAAATATATTTCATGCCTTAATGTAGTCGAACAAAGTATGTCACAAATAAAAACTTAAAAGAGACAAAAAATAAACTATATATAAAGAAAATCACAATAAGACTTTCTGAGGAGCATGGTGGCGATCGATACCTTCATAATATGTTGTCCGACCCGCTTTATAGTGCTTTACAAGAACTGAACCAAAGTATTTTCAATCAGTGCAACAAAAACAAAGAAAAAAAACAAAGTAATGCGGGAGGGTAATAACTTATTGTGTTAAAGGCAATTGTGAACAAATAAGTCGTTGGCTTAACTTTGAACAGAGGCAAAGCAGTGATTGTCCGTAACTCCAGAGGTAAAGAGTCCCAAAGTCTGTAGGGCCTTCCACACAGCAGATGAACTGTCACCCCACTGTTAGCTTTTGGTCCTGTCACAAGCGCAAATATAGACACAAAAAATTTATCAAATATATTCTGAAACGCAGTGGGAGCCATCGGAGAGAGAGAAACCTGATTCATAAACACGCGTATGGCCTCGTTTTCAAGCTGCCTTTCACTGCACTGTTGGATTTAGCTCATCAAACTCATATTTTACAGTTTTTAATATTACTATTTAAAACAACAGTATTAGTTTGCACCTAGTAACACTGGAAAAGGTAGCAGCGCTTTAGATGTAGACATACCTTGATAGTGAACTTTAAATTCAATACCTGTTGGGTACTTCTATCGATTTGAAGTAGGCTTCTTTGTATGTATGCACGGAGAGGTGAAGAGGTAAACTGTTACTAGTTTGATTTCTACTCCTTTCCATCGCCCTGTGTGTTAGCGTTTAACCTTGCGTTGAACTTTGAAAGCGCAGGGGGCGATGAAGCTATGGCTGTTACATCAGAAGTGGAAACGCTGATATTTTTAGCTGTAATTTTGCGCAAATGGACAATTTAAACTTCATCTTTGATTGGATGGCTCTTATACGTGCTATTTAGGAACATTTTGGGGCGATGGTGTCTCGGAGCAATTAAAAGCCCATGATTAGCATTAGCTCGTTTCCGTGCCTTTACAGATGTAAAGAATATGTGTCAGGGCTATTTGGAAACGTGGTCATTTTAACACTGTGAGAAAGGCACGGGACCGTAGTGTTTGGTAATGTTATCCTTCTCACAACAGCCCTCGCGTTACTTGTGCGAGCAGCCGAGCGTGCAAATCCAATTCAGGCTAATAGTGCCCCGCCATAGAGCATCACACGAGCCATTCGCTTTAACTGTGCCTGCTCCCCTTTCAATTAGAGCCAGAGGATGTAAAAAGAGGTTTTGTTTTTTTTAAGACGGCGGTTTAGCTGTGGTTGCCAAACAGCATCACAGTGGTTTATGTTGGACTGGCTGGGCTTCAGATGACATCACGACATCACAGGTCTGCAGTTATACACGATACCGGCGATACGCAGGGATAAATATAGAGGGATAATGGACCATGTGACTAAACAGATTGGGCTGTTAAGAAGTGATACAAACTTGACTTGAGGGCGATTATTTGTTGCGTGTCATGTGATTGAAAAGGCTGTGCAATGAAAACAAGGATCTTTATTTAAACAGGACAATACAGCCTGAAATAGGTATGAGAGAAGGGAGGACATGCAGCAAACTTTCGGAGCCGGGATTCCTTTCGAGAATCGCTGCCTGGGTTGTGGAGATGCAAATAGGACATAAAAACAGACAAAAACATCAGGCAAAAAAATAGTAGTGCAGAAAGCTATATATAAATGATTAATATCAGCATTTGTGATTTTTTTTAGGGATTTTTCTTGACTTTTTTGTGATTATTTTTTTCAGCTCATTAAGTAATAAGGATTTTGCCGCTATATATAGATGTTTTAATGAACTACACTAATGTTTGCTGACATTTTGATGTAATTCCTGTGCTGTCTGAGTCATAAAACCGCTTCTCCCAGCACATGGCATGTTTTGGAGTCTGTGTAGAATCCAGATAATGATTATTTCATTCATATATGTCGTTTCAGTGCCAAGTCAAATGAGAACCAGTTTTCTTTAATCAATTATTATTTTCTTGGTATCTTTCTATCAGGGATTGACTCTGTAAGTGGTTACCTTTTCATGCTCATGTTTAAAGATCTGGTTTTATGTCAGTCATGTTGGGTGCAGAAATGTCAAGATTTATAATGTTTGTGTTACGATTATTAAGAGAAAAAAAAACACGATTTCATTATCATTCACAATTACTGAGAACATGATTAAACAACTGTGAAATCTATAATTTTCTAACATATTACTATTCCTCCATGTGAAAAAAGTACTACATTGAGATGTATTTTTTGGACTATAGATTGAATTAAAAGGACTTTATTTTGCTTCTCTTCTTCACTTAAAAACACAACACCACAAAAGCGATTATATACTGTACTTTGTCACCATCACAATGAAACAATAAAGGCCTTTAGCAGGGATGTCCAATATTTTTTCATATAGCCACTGTGCCTTAATAAGGTTTGGAACATTTATTTTTAGGTTTGTATCACAATGCAATGTTTGTAATTGAGATTATGATGGCAGAATTACTCCAATTAGCAAGAAAAAAAATCTTGCTATTGGGCCTGTCACTAACGATTATTTTAGTCGACTTGTCCAACAATTTCTATTGTACACTGTGGTTTGGAGCAGAGTTTGGATGATATTGGATGAAGAAATATACAAAGCTATTTTTTGTGTTAAATGGCACTGAAGTATGATTTATGTTCAGGAACTCAAAACTGAAAGAAGTTTTTTTTTTTTTTTCTATTGTTAAAGATAAAATATAATCGAATTGAGAATGATCAAAATGAGGCAAAAAAAAAGTGTGATTTTTCTTTTTACTCTGAACCATATCGCCCTTCCTGAGGGCCAAATAAAACTAGTCTGAGGGAATTTGCAGCACCAGTTTGGGCACCACATGAGACCCAGAAATGACCAATATGCCTTAAACGAAAACACGTCAGTTGATGCCATTCTGGGCTAATGTTTTGCTCTCGTTTCTTTCCGTGCGCCGTTACTTCAAACTGTCTCCTCTTGCACCACAAAGCGCCGTTATCGCTGCCTCGCCGGTAATAATAACTCGAGCGACATATGTCCGGTCCCCCTGCTGTTCACGCCCCTCTCCCCGTTCCTCACCCCTCTCCCCCGCCGCTTCGCTCGCTAACCACCGCAATAGCTAATACTGTATGAACCACTTACTTAGTGACATTTACCTCGCCGATGACTATTTCCACAGGCGAGGAGGAGCTGCAATAACAATCAGCATGCATTTAATTTAAAAGAAAAAAAAGTCTTCCCCTTAGAATTGCTCAGGCTGTTGGGGTTTGGTAGCTTGTGTGCGTCTGTGTGTCTGTGTGTGTGTCTGTGTGTGTCTGTGTGTGCGTCTGTGTGTGTCTGTGTGTGTGTGTGTGACTTCCGCAGTGCAACATTAATGCTAATCAAAAGAGCTGAGGAAGCAGCGGTGGTCTCAAAAAACAGATTTTCTCTTGTCTTTTTCATTTCTGGGGGGATTTGCTCCTCGCGCCTCCCTCCTCCTTTTAACCAGCCCAAACGCAGCTCACCACGGCAACGACAGAATAAGACAAGAACTGAATCGGACCCTATCAATTTACCACTGCAAAAAAAAAAAAAGAATGTGAAGTAGTTTAAATCGGATTATTCATCTTAATTGGATTCTTTCTTTTCAATTGATGGACATATTTGACTTGTTTCAATATGTTTTGGGGATTTGTCAATGTCAATACTTGATATAGTTCAGGGTTATAGGTCAAACAATTCATTTGGTAAGAGTTTTACTGATTTACTGCTGTCGACCCAAAACTTCTCATAATGTTTGAACGTTTTCATACAATGCTGTGCCATAGTTAGAATAAATAGCAGTTCCATGATGAATTCGGTTTGTCGTAACTAAAAACATGTTCTTTCTGTCTCTGGTATCTGGTATCTGCAGACACTTAGAGAAATATTATGCTAAATCATCTTTTGACAGATTTTAACCATATTGATAATTGTTTTTCCTTCTCATTTACACACTCAGAGTTGGGACGTTAAAAAACTACTCGGCGTCGCAACAGCGGAAGAAACCGAAAAATCCAAATTGTGTTAAATCCAGTGTTCAGAAAAGCACAGTCATCTTTCTCGTCCTCAAATGTACAACGTGCCATTGTGTGTTCATTCATTCATTATTTTTTTATATATTTTTTCATTGGTTCTAGTCCCCCCTCCCCACTAAATGCCATGCCATATGATTGGCCCGTTTACCACTGGTGCGGACTGCAAACAGATCAGCGGGAGTCTAACAAGATGAATTCTGAAGAGTTTGTGAATTCATTTCGACTGCTTGTATCCACGATCTTGTCCTTTCGGTCACTACCCAAAGCTCATGACCATAAGTGAGGGGAGGAACGTATCTAATTTGACAACGGAGTAAAATAAATTGCACTTACACCATTGGCAGTGGCAGATAAGTTTTCTGATATAACTTTGAGTAATTCGATATGAGTCGGAGTAAAAGAAATGAAATAAAATAAAAATGCAATAATCTTGGCCATTTACAAAATCTAACCTACTGTGAAAATATCAAATCCAGACGTACTATTCTGAATTCAAGCTTTGACTCCTAACTATTTCGTTTGCAGTGAAGCGCTGTCAAGTCAGATTTTTTTTAAACCCCTCCTCTTTCCTTTAGCTGTACGATAAATAATGAAAGTTAAGTTGTGGTAATTGATTTCTCTTCAGTCCACTCAACTGAATAATCTGCAAGGGAAACAAGCACTAAGCTGTTCATTAGAAGATTTGCCAACATGCAAGTAATTCTGAGCTTATTCTCCCACCAGCACGCAGCGAATACAAACCACAGTCGTAACGGCACGCTTCATTTACAATTTTTTTGGGAGTTCGGCATAAATGCTTAACTTCTAAGTCCTTAAAAACATTCATAAGATTCATGTTTGTCTGTGGAAAACAATATAAATGACTTGGAAATAATCAAATCCAGTGTTATGTATTCAACAATGTGCTAAAATAATCTCCAGGATCGCTGTCGCAAAGAGGCAAAGCAGGTACAAAGGACGCACACTATGAGCTGAACTCCTTTACAACGTGGTGCTTTTCTTTTTGTATTATTATTTTTTTAACATTATTTTATACTTTAGAAACCATAAAACCGTCTTCAGTCAATTTCTTGCCGCTTTCAAGGAGCACGTTGTAACTTTTCTGGCGGAGAATCTGCTTTTCTTCATTGAAGTGGCTGGAATTCGAGATAGACCGATATAACAGCGATATTTTGGGTCAATAGTTGCACCTTTTTGTGTATCGACTAGACTTTAAATCTCCAGCATTGGCCGAGATTTGTTTTGAGTTGACCTAATGCTTAAAGAAAAGACATAACGCTTTATTTGAACACTTTGTTGTGATGATGGCATAGCACAAAATGTACTACTCCCTGAAGGATTAGTTGTAAAACAGAGTTGTGGAGGTCTAAAAAGGATTTCTATCAAGTTTCTTTTGCTTATTATACTTATTATGAAAAGTAGTATAAAGTATAGACAGTTAGAAGTCATTTCAAAACATATATTTGGGGGGGATGAAAATGATCAGAATTGGCCCTTCATATCCGAGTTTATCAGATGGATTCAAAGTTATCGGCATTGGCCATGAAAAAGAAACAAAAAAAAAAACATATTGGTCAATACTTTACGGCATTAAACATGGCATTAAACATGGCATTAAACTTCTTTCTCCAGAGATAAGTAAGTCAGCTCTGTGGAGTGGCAAAAGAAAGGTTTTTGAAGGAACTTTTCACCAATAAAAACACCAGTATAATTGAAAAAATGGTAAATACAAGTTTAATGCCGCACTGTGGAACATTCTCGGCAAAGCAATAACATCTCAAAAACAAGCAGGTTTATGACAATCAGTGCATCATGGCAATCTGAAAATGATTTAATGGATTTATGGATACTGTTCCGCATTAGTTGATCAACTGGTTCCACCAAAAATGTTGCACAGTGATAAGTTCTATTGCCTCAAAGAGATTGCTCCAAGTTTTGGGGGCAGCTCGGGGGCTTCTAATAATTACGACGTAAACCTTGACTTACTGTAGATAATTAAACCTTGACTTACTGTAGATAATTACATCCGATTTCTTCACCTTTACCACTTTCTTTCAGTCTGGAAAAAAAAAAAAAAGAGGGTCACTTCCTGTCGTCAATACTGAAATCTGGTTTCTTTAGCTCGGCCTCGGACCCGCCGGCACCAGCCAATAATTGTTTACCACCCGTGTGAAGACGCCACTAACAGCTACATCGCTTTATCCCACATTTCAAAGCAGAGCAAAGGGGCCCAAGGGTGCAATAAAAAGCCTTTGAATAGTCTTGAGCTCTGGTCCTCGGGGATCGCCTCTTGCCTATAAAGACCTAATTTAATAAACTTGCTCTTTAGGCGTTCATCTTTTCATTTTGCTCTCTTATTATGGATTCATTCTCAAAGCAGCAGCCCTTTTGCTCTAAATATTGCCCCTCTTAGCTAATACTTAACCATACATATTTTACTCTTTCAGGAGGACCACCTACATCCGTTTTGAATGTATCTGGGTTCATTAGCACCTCGGAGATAATACAGAGGCTGTATGCTTAATGTAAGCACTGCTAAGTCGCTAATTTTCCACAAATAATTCCCCTTGATCTTAAGTGAAATTTATGCAGGGGGTAGAGAGCGACACGATGTAGCACGGAGCATCTAAGTAAAGTCAGTAAGTACATAAAATGAATTATAAATGCCAGGCTGACTGTTTCAAGTGGGGCTAAGAGAGAATAAGTGAGTTTATCTTATTGCAGCGGGAAAGGGAAATCTGCTATTGATCACTACACATCGTTTGGTACTATATAACTGTTTACAATCGCCATTAAACATACATGGTGTTATTTGTAAAAGGAGCCGTAGCCTTGGAGGTATTGAGGTGTAAGAATGACCATGAAAATTGATACTCAGATCCTAATAATACTGATAATAAAAAAAACTAGCATCAACATTAGATACGCAAACGATCAAATGTTCCTGTATGCAAAGCTGATCCAGACGTTCCGCTTTTTCACAACTACATAAAAAGCAATTTCCACTTTTGAACTAGAAAACAGGAGAAAATGTGACCTTTCCTGCATAGTTTCAGAATCTGTATCAGAACTAGTATAAGGCCCCATGGTAATACCGCATTTACGGTTAAGCGGGAGTTCAATTCATTTCAATGGAGAAAGTCAAATCTTGCAGCTAAAATATGATATAAAGTGGGTTATTTGATGCTAATTTGATCATGTGCATCAACAATGTCTTGAATATAGCTTTGTGCATTGTTGTGCCATTCATCCACAACCATCACCTCATTGCCTGGCTACCACACACATCGGGCGTTTCCACCTTTGATACTGTAAGGTTTTCTGACCCCCCGCCAAGACCCTCCCAATAAAGCAAAACCGAATATTTCCGAGCAGCCTTTTCATATTTTCGAGTCCAGGTCATGAAAAATGGGAGCAAAAACAAAATATGGGTGACTCAAACCGCTGCGACGTTTAAGGACTGGACTAATATCATAACAGACATAAGCACAATGGAAAAAATAACCTCGGCACTCAACTTCAAAATAGACAAATACAATTAAAAAACAATGGACAAACTGGGACAATTATTCAGATTTTAAAGTGCTTATGCTTTATGATTTTAGAATTTTTACTTTATTCAGTGTATTTTTACCTGTTGTGAATAGAAATGATCAAACAATCAGAATGCTATTTGTGGAGAAAAAGTTGAGAAATCTGTAGAAAATAACAGGAAGTGACATCACACTTGGTACAAAACGTTTATGCATAATTTACACAGAGAAACAACTTTTTTGACCCCTAAACAATATTCAACTTAAAAAAGGTGTTCTTATATATTTTCATTTGTCAATAAAAAGAATAAAAAACCACTGACAATATAATTTTGGCCCAGTGGGTTGCTAGGTAATTTCCTAGCGTGAATGTCTCATTCAATTACAAACAGGAAGTAAAAATACGAACCTAAAAAATAAGCATATCTGGAATAATTTTTTTTAATTTTCAGCACAATTTTAAATGCGTTTATCTTAATTTCCATACAACCTGTCAGAGGCACTTTATTTTGCTCTAATCCCTCTTTTTTTTTTTCTTCTTTTTTTTTCTAGTGCCACGCCCTTATTTATATGTACTTTTTCTCCTTTACTCTGCCTTGTGTTTTTTGTTTTTTATATGTTGTTTTCTTGCTGTTGTTGCTGTTTGATTGCCTTTGTTTTTGTTGTTCTATGTTCTAATAAAAAAATAAAAGAGCAAAAACATCAAAAGTGTTGCATTTATAATTGTGTTCAGGGTATAAAAAGTGTCACTATGCAACTACTCCCCCTGTGCCCCCCGAACACTATTGTCAGCACATCAAGAGGTGTCATTAAATGCATGAACTTAAAGCGTATAACTTGTATGCGTCCGATTGGCAATGACAGATATTTAATTGACGTCAACATGAAAAGGACGTGACAATTCTAATTAGTTTTATACAGTAAAAAAATGTAAAAAGTACATTTAAACCACCTGCACTATAGATCACTTTGTTCTATATTTAAACTATGAGAAATAAGTTTAATGCAGAAAGCAAAACATTTCTGACATGGTGGAGTCCTTTTTTTGTACTTCTAATTGAAACTTGCAATTAAAATCATAGCACACCTTTAATTGAATGACCTCCAGTTTATATTTTCCACCATAACTGTTTTTATTGTCTCAAAATAGGAACTTTTCAGCACATATAGGACCGCCGCCTGTCTTTTCCACGTTCTAATATCGTGCGCTTGCCTCACATCTTTTTGGTTTTGCCGGTTCAGTTTCAGTATTGATCCTTTTCGGGCGGCTGTAACATCATTGTATGCTACACTCATTTTCTCCGCACAGTTGCTGATGTTGCATACACGGACAGGGTTACATGCACTTTGCTTTAGAGTAATTTCATTTTGCCACAGCGGAGCCTCTCTCACCAGGAGTTTGTGATCGCCGCCTGTGGTCTCCTGTCACTGATTAAATGGAATATTGCTTTAAAAAGTGTAGCATGTTTTCTCTGCTGTCAATCAAGTGCAGTATTGTCGGGGATAAACCAGCGAGTTATGAGCGTAACCCAATAAGATGTTTATATATGCTTCATTGCACTAAACTAGTAGTTATTGCAATTGTTCAAGAGCAAGGGATGAAAGATGACTTGTTGATTAATTGAAATTGCAATTTCAATGGTTTTAATGGTTTTTAGGTATTATGAAGTAGTCTAATAAAGTTGCAATTGTGATATAACAACATTATAGACATTTTTTATTTTTTTTTTCGTTTAAAATGACTTGGAAAGCTTTAGATGACTCATTACAGTTTTTTAAAATGCTTAATAACAGTTATTTCTTCATGTTATCTGCACAGAAATGGAGCAAAGCATCATGGTCTATGTAGCCCCCTCTGTTTCTTTAGCTGTTGTTGCAACAAAGCAATGCATTTGCGCTATGGAGCTTGTAATTCTATATTTATTTTGAGATGTTTAGAATGTGCATCGTTGGTTTGGTTTATGAGTTAAAAGACAAATATAATCACAATGGCAAAACAAAACGGCAAAGTCACAATCAGCTGTGTACGAAAATCATGTACAAAAACACACCAAGGTCACAAAGACTGAGATAAAATAGAGATTAAAAGGTCTAAAATAAAATGTAAGAATGCTTAAGTGGTGATACAAATGTGTTTTATGAGTACCTGCAGCAGTTCCAGTACCCGGGCATTGGGCTGGACCTGGTGCTTGCTACAGCTCTGTTCGTAGGCCGCCATTACCTCTGTCAAGGTGAGGCATCTGTCAGCTGAAATAAAACAATACACTCATTCAGCGATTTAATGTCTTCACATCCCGGCGAGGCACCACAAACCATTCAAAAGTGCTTAAGGGCCTCAGAAATGCCATACGGTAAACTGTGCGAAGTGTGGAGTGGGGGGGGGGGGTCTGCGAGCTGTTTGTGACGACAACGGGGAAAGAGGCAGTCATTGAGGAGTGAAAAGAAGGACATGGATCTCTGTCTGGACTATAAATCAACCAATCAGACAACTCGATTTATCAAACATTGCCTTATGGGATGGGACAATCCAGATGTGAGACACCACCGAGGATTATGGAGACGGAAATACTTTATCATAACATATCCTTCGAAAGACGCTTTGCATTTAAATCAATTACTAAACTGCCAAACTTTTGAAATAGAACTGATTGATGAGCAGACCATCAATAAATGTGCTGCATCGGTTGTTGTCCATTGAGGGGTGCAGGCTTGATTTGAGCCCTCTAGTGGTAGAGAGCAGAACTGGAAGCATGTGCAAGTCTGTTCATGCTTATTTGGTTAAAGGTGCACTATGTAGCTTTTCTGAAGGAGTTTATATTAGGGCCCGACCGATATGGATTTTGGAGTTCCGATACGATACCGATGTAAAAGGAGGTTGGAGGTGCCGATAATCAATATAACTGCCGATATATTTAGTAATGTAAAATAAATAGTTTATAGGCAGCTGATCATTAAAAGTGTGAGAGGCTCTATTCATTTACTGTTATTCTGCCTCTTAACAGTGAATTTTAAAGGCTGAAAGTTTGTCTGCACGACATTCTTTTTTGATAGACTTAAACTATTGAAGTGAATTTACAGCCTGAGCCTAATTAATGCATGTGCGCCGTGGTAATTAATATGCGTACGTTCCAACCATTAATACCCCTTTTCACGACTCATTTACATGTCAATGTGAGTCCAGTAAACACAGATACAGCCATAATCACTTTACAGAAGCCAAAGAGAGAACAGAGGCAGTGTTTACAATGTGGTAGCACTTCATGTGCTGAGCGCTAGCTAAAGTGAACCACAGAAACGAAGCAACAAAATGGACACATTTTCAACGCTCCACGCTCAGACAGGCCACCTCAGATCACAACTCTTCACAAATAAAATAATTTTAATCCTGACTTCAAACAATTGCCCATAGTAAATATAATCCAGCCTGTTGTTGTTGACAACCGTAGTAGCATCGTGTGTGCTAACGTTAGCTGACCAGAATCTTCTCTCTTCTCCACTTACACTTAAAAATAAGCCCTGTGTTGTCACTGGTGTGATATGTGCTTACATTAATGTATTATTGAGTTTGTATCTGAGTTCAGAGAATTTAAATCCAGCGCTGCCTCAATCAGAGCCATGAATGAGCGACACAAACAGGAGCATCACTCTGCAGCAGCATTCAGCTGCACTACTATTCAAAACAATGTATAACAAGCCCAGGAGGAATATCGGCCTCGGCCAATAGCTCTCCTCGTGTCCATATCGGCATATTGATACGATATATCAGTTTATATCACCTGCTTGTCGACATGGAGACATGGATGTATATATGGATACAATATTTGGTGATACAGTTTTGATACTGTGGCCTGCTGTATGAATACATCATGACTATTTTATTTATATATTTTACAACATTATTTTGTGAAAAAAAGGAAACTTGTTTATGCACAAAATTTGAATTTTTTTCATTTTTTGATGATTACAAAGGATGTGTTTATGCAGTTCAACAAAGAAATACTGTTGTTAAAATATATTTGGTTCTATGTGTTATATCGCAGAATATCATATACATTATATCAATTATCACATGTATTGCAATAGTGGACCCCACCTCAGAAAAGTTATATAGTGTAATAACAGTGAAGCAAAAAGTATAACCTGTTATATTATGTTATTTGATTGTTTTAAGACTACAAAGTGCCACCATTGTCTATGAATGCAAAACTGTGCATGCCCCCTATAATAAAATAATACATTTAATGTATTCACACACCATCATTATATACATAAATTTTTGTGGTATTTAGTCATTGTGACTGGGGTACATAATTATTTGGATTTGGAAGAACCTTGATTTGGTTAGTACCTTAAATGATTTTTGAGAAACAATGATTATTCTAATGATAAAGGCTGCAACTTAGGTTGTTGGTAGAGATTATTTGTCGTATAAAAATAAATTCACAAAATACATCGGCTAGTCTTCCTGTCTCGGCTCTGTCTTTGAGATAAAAACCTGTTGTTGTTTTTTCGCAAACGACATGTGTTAAGAGCCATTTTACTCAAAAAAAAAAACGATTATCAAAATAGTCCACGATTATTTCAGTTTAGTGGATTAGTCACGAAGACTCACAATTATTCTGATTAATCATTTCAGCCCTAACAGTGAGCGAGTTATATTTAGGCCTATAAAAAATACAAGTGAAAAATAAAATGGCACGCTTATTTATCACATTATCCTCTCACCAGTTTTGTTTTGGAGCTCAGCAAACCCAGACACAATCTGCTCGTCGGGAGGGAAAGACACATGCTTCTCTGCTTTACTTTTCTTCTTTTCAGTCCCACATTTCTCTGTCGCTTCATCCGTCTGCTCCTCACTTTCTTTGTCATTACAGCGGGTCATCCCTCGATCATCCGATGAAATTCAAGCTGTAGGAATTCAAAAGGGTCAGTTTAGCTTCAGCACAAAACACTTCTTATGTCAAGATTGAATTGAGAGTGGCGCCATGGCAACAGTTGTTTAAGTAATCCTTATTTGAAGAGGGTGAGAGGACGCACTGTGCAGCTGATAAATAAACAGTTGGCTCTGGTAAATGTAAAGTGTGGTGCTCGGAAAAGACGCGACTCTAAAGAAACAATATCTTATTCATGAGATGTGCATCAGGTTGCAAGTGAAACCGTGTATGTTGGTTTCAAATGACACTTTGTAAATAGGCGAGGCACTGTGCTTTTATATACCTTACTGTCTCCGTTCAATACTAGAGGTATTGCAAAGAGAAAATACACAAGCATACATTTTATCTGTAAATAATACATTTCATCTGCAATTTATGTATTCAACTTAAAACAACACATTTTTTAAAGCTTTTTGAACACAATTCTTGAGTGTAAACTCTTAATAAAATAATATTGTGATGTTGGTTTTGTAAAGAAAAAACATATTGTTATTTATGATTGACCATGCATAATAAACCATGAGTTTTAGGTAACTAGGCAACTATGAGTTGGGGTATTTGGATTACATTAAACCATTTTAACAAGGCATAAAAACAGATCCTAGTTCCAAACAAGTTGGCCTAAAAAAAATTGTGGTTGCAATTAGATTTACAATTTAAGTTTAAAAACAGGATTCTAGTAGCAACTCTAGGAGCATTAATATTTAAGAGAACTAATGCAAAAATCCCAAACATTTCTAAACATGTTTATAGAAGTTTAAAATACATCATAAAACATATCTAAATAACTACAACCTTTGCAATTTGAAAACAGCTCCAACACAAACTGCAATTTAAATTTAATTGCAATATATTATGCAGCCCTAGCATTCACTTTTAGATCAAAGAATTGTGCAATTTTGAACTTTACATTATCCCAGCTGTTCAGAATGTCTCATTAAAATACCTTTAATGCAAACCTTTCTTCGCTAAAGTTTAGAGTGGTGACGGCTGCACGTAATAAATGGCCGGGGTCACAGTTGAAACTTGTACCTTGAGTGTTTGCTAATTAACTCCATATTTTTTTCTAATTTTTGCACTTGATGTGTCGCAGAGAATAACTGGAGGCTACAGTCATATTTATCACAAACTCTCCAAGCATGAAGGGCAAATCAACAAAAAGATATGGGAACAAAATGGCTCTTATAACTTCAAGAGGACCGTTAACAAAGGCTGGGACCTGTGTTTATACTGCAGAGCAAATCAACCACTGCATAAACAGCAACATGAGAAAAGTCACAGGGTCTATTTCAGGAGGCTGAGTACATGGTAACTACACAAATGGCAAGGTGGATTCTCAATGGGAGCAAGGAGTTTTGTGCTAATTTACCACAAACGCACAGTATGACAATCAGCGTAACTGTTTAGCTCAAATAATGTGGCAACAAACAGGACAAAAAAACTGCAAAAATTAATACATAAAATAAAGAGGAAATGTTGCATTGTTTAAATTACAGACAAAAACCATAAATAACACAATAAATAACTACAAATAGAGGAAAAGATAGCAGTTTCTACTAAATTGCACATCAAATAGAACAGGAGAAAAAATACATAAATAAAAAGTGATAAAATATTTCATTGTTACCACTAAATTAATCATCAGGTAAATTTTTTGTTTTAAAATAAATAAATAATAAATAAATAAATATATATATATATATTATATATAAATAAATAATAAATAAATAAATAAATAAATAAATATATATATATATATATATATATATATATATATACTTAAATTAAATGGAGAAAATATAGCACTGTTTTTAAAGTCTAACTACGTAATTAAAGTAAAAAGTTTGCAACGTAGTAGATTCAACTAAAAGACAAAAGGCTAATTTTAAGTGTTTGATGTGTGTGGCTCATTTATATTACCTGATAAATGCAAAAAGCAAACTTGACCAAAAAGTAAGCGTGGCTCGAAGTGAGTAATAAAAAAAAAGAGATGGTCCGCAAATTTTCCGACGTTTGTCCAAGTGACCAATGGAATACAAAACACACGTGACGCCACTTCCTGTCCGCTAGTTTTGCGGGAATTTTGTTGTCACACGGTTGTCACGAAGCTAAACAAAACACGCACAAATCATCCTCAACAACTAGCAAAAGGTACGTGCCTTTTAATCCGACAGCACTCCCTGTTTAAACCGCGTCTGTATGCGTTCATTGCGGTCAATTGACATTAGTTAGACGCGGAAGTGGACGAAAACGATGCCAACGCCACATGCTAACACAGCTAACACATGATTAACGCGAATAAAAGTGAAATCAAACAACCAGTTCACGTCTAATAGTGATTTTGAAGTGTCTCCTCCCTGCTGCCATGAATTTATTGAGCTGATGTTCACGTTTTTGTTGTAGAATGTCTTCAATCCAGGTGACGCTAACGTGTTTGTGATTATAAACTGCGTAGGGTGTTTACAGTGAGTTAAGAACGTGGCTAACTACCAACATGCTTTTTGATATAGCGTCATCAATGCTCAATTAATCATACTATCTCAAGTTTGTGGTCTTAATTGTAAACAAATGTTTTCTAAATTACAGAATGGAGGAAAACGTAAAGTGGTAAATAGTGTGATTATGATGCAGAAATTTGGATTAACCTCAGAATATGACAAAATACGAAACTATCAATATTTTTGCATTATTTGTGTGTTTAATAGGAGATTATGACAGATATGTAGCATTTCTCATGGAGGCAGAGTCTTGATTTTTACTGGACAAACACTTCCAATGTTCCACAATAGCTTTTCATCTCATCTACAGATATATCGCATAATTATACCACAAATTACACTTTTAAGATTGAAAATGGTAACGTTTTGCCTGCCTTTCGTCAAGCAGATTAACTTTCAAAATAGTTGTATTTCAATCTGAAGTCAGTTAATCATAGAACATATATTGTGGTCTACTTCATTTTCACTCATTTTCCGAACGTTGAACATTATGATGACGACATTTTAAAGGGTCTACACTTGGGAATGGTCGCTGCTGATGTTATAGCTGTCTTATTTTTAGCATCTTGACACAAATGTCACATCACTTTCTAGATGCCTCCTAAAGCCAAAGCTGCGGGTGGAGGGAAAGGCAGAGCTCCAGCGAAGAGGAAGCTGGCAGAGGAGTTTCCCCCCGGAGAAGTGCTCACCGACACTGGAAAGAAATCCTGGAAACTCGGTGCTCCTGTTGGACAAGGGGGCTTTGGGCTTATTTATTTGGGTAAGAAGATGTTGTTTGGCTCGTGTACTTCTTTGAGTAGACGTCTTGCATCATACTGTTACTCCTACTCGAATAATGTTTTGTTTGAAGTAGCTCTTGCTTTAGTCAAAGTTGGCCTTAGTCTTTCCACGTTAACTACAAGTGACGAAAGCTTTATATCTGATTTAAACATTTGTGTTTCTTCCACCACTCCTTCAGATCTGATTTAGTAGTTTCTCATTTCCGTGGTTTGTATTTTGTGCATTATTTAATGTTTCAGACAGCTACTTTTGCAATTATTCTTACTTGAGTGGCACTTTTTTTTTTTACTCTTACTTAATTACTCTTACATAATTTCTTTGTACGTCTACTTAAGTAACATTATTTGAACTAATATTACTCTTTATTTGAGTAACATTTTTGGCTGCTAACATCTGGTTATGCAGTTAATTTTGATGTGTAAATGCAATAGACCTGACGTTAGCATATTATGAGTTGTGTGTGTGTGTGTGTGTGTGTGTGTATATATATATATATATATATATATATATATATACATTTATTTATTTTTGTAGCTGATGAAAACTCTGCGAAACCTGTTGGTTCAGATGCCCGGTATGTCATCAAAGTGGTGAGTTTATGGACCGTGTAAACGCATCAACATTCTTTTAGTTGATTTTTTTTGAAGAGTTGCACCAGTTTCAGTTCGAGTTAATTGTCTACACGTTGTTGCAGAGAAACATTTATGCAAAAAAGAATGTCGCCACGGTCTAAAACTAAAGCAATAAAAGTTAAAAGTCTTACGATCCATGATTACCTTTTCACATCATAAATAGTTCAACAGACATTTGGCATTCAGAGTTTACAATTAAATGTATTTAATATGTAGGTAATCAATTATTAGACTTAGACAAACGTTCTTGATTCACATCTTGGACATAGATGCTCACACATATTAGGATATTAACTAGATGAAAAAAGATAAATTGAAATTAAAAAAAGTATATTATGTATCCAAGGCTGTATACAAGATGATACAGGGCAAACTACAAAGATGAAAATGATGCATTGACCTTGCATTAGGTTATTATTATATTATTACAGCTCTTTTTCACTGCTTTCTGTTCATTTGTGTGCGTTTTTCTTCCTCGTTTCCATCCCAGGAGCCCAGTGAAAGCGGCCCCCTATTTTCCGAGCTCAAGTTCTACATGAGAGCCGCAAAGCCCGAGCTGAGTAAGCCGCTTCGCCGTTGTTTGCCGCCACACGGAACAGAAGTCTACTGTACATCGCTAAGCCAAAGTTAGCCCTGTGATCATAACGCCGGCGTCTCTCATCACCAGGGCAAACAAATAAAAGAAACCCAACTTTCTTAATTAAAAAAGACAATCTTGTAGCCGCTGCACAGGAGGGACCTTGCAGAGGAGTGGAGGCGGTCGGTGGCTGCTCCGCTGCCCCCAGGCCGCAGCTTTGCATTTTATATAATAACAATCCAAATGTCAATCTCCCCTGACAATTAACTGTTATATTACTAAGGAACCCAAGCGCTCATATTTTATTCATGGTGGATTCTCACGTTGTTGGTAAATATTTGTCCCGGCAGCAGATTAGCTGGCGGCCGCCCTGCCCGACTCTCCTCAATGGAATTATACTCTTTATTACTTTGAGCGTGTCGCACTCCACCTCCAACATTAGTCTGCCTCGTGTTAGTGAAAGTTAGCGACATGTTTGAGGGTGATGTGCTGTAGTTTACGCTCCTACTGGGTTTTTGCACGCGTTGTTACAAAAAATATTCCATTCAGTACCTCTATGCCTCAGGGTGGGTGCCAATACTGTGGTAATACCAGGTCGATAGCACATATTGCGTCACAGTGGTGAAGAAGTAGGTGAAAAATACTCTAGTACAAGTAGGCTATCTCATAAAAGAAGATCTATGTAATAGATGTTTAAAATACTTCAAAGCTCCTCCTGGATTGAGAATGTTCTACATGTATTCACAAAGAGTTTTAACATTTTAGGATCCAAACCAAACTAAATAAGAGCTCATTCTAACAAAACACAAACGCAAAAAACTTGTGAATATATCATCATGGCATTTGTTATCAATAAAACCAGTATTTGATTCGAATAGGAAAAATCCGATTTCGATCCCGTTTTGATCATTGTAGTTGGCATCTGGATTGTGCAGACTCTAAAAAACACAAATGCCTTTTCATAACAAAGATAGCGGCGTTATTAGATCAAAATGTCAAAAAAAGACCAAACAGTATAAAGAATATTTACTTATCTTTATCTAGAAGCCTTCCAGCCCCATAGTTAAAGCTTTTTTTGGTTGATAATGTATTTTATAAATCTCAGTATACATTAAAGCTTATCATTTTGGCTAATTGAAAGACGCATGATTAGTCGACTATGAAATAATCACAAAGGCGGTTTATGGTTTTGAAATATTGAAGTGAAATCTTACATACTGTATACTACCTGTAAAACTGTAGCTGTGAATGTATTTATGGTGAGGTTTATGTATGTTTGCAACAGATTCCTCTGTGTTTTTGCAGTTCAGAATTGGATGAAGTCGCACAAGTTGAAGAGCCTAGGCGTTCCTAAATACTGGGGCTCAGGACTTCACGAGAAAGGAGGGCGAAAGTAAGCGGCATAAGTTTCATTCCGCTCATTGTGTCTGTGCTTTCTTTGTTTTTTTGTGCAGCGCTTCATTGTGTTGCATGAATATTTTCTATTTGGAGTCTGACACACACTATAAACTTAACTACAAATCTTAATAACAGCATTTGTGGCTCAGGTACAGATTCATGGTGATAGACCGACTTGGCACTGATCTGCAGAAGAAGTTTGAAGAATGTGGAAAGCGTTTCCCCAGAAAACTTGTCTTGCAGCTTGGCCTTCGACTGGTAAGCTGTTAACATGTAATAACTTATTTTCCTGTTTCCTCACACTTTGTACTTTGTGTGTCTTTATGATTAGCTGGATACTTTGGAGTACATTCACGAGCACGAGTACGTGCACGCCGACGTTAAGGCTTCCAATCTCATGTTGAGCTACAGCGATCCAAACCAGGTCAGTTCAGATATGAATGACAATGTATAGCCCCAAAACTACATATTACTCCAATGACTCTTAATGCACACAATGTACTGTTACTCTAAAGTAAAAAATAGCTGCTAATGTGTAGTGCGTTTGTCACAAATGCAGAAGACTTGAATGTCTTTGTCGACTTCTTTTACCGCAGATTTACAGAATTAATTTATTTGACACACATTTTTGCTCTTCCTCAGTCCCCTTGGATTTTTTTGCTTCCTTTTTTACCTGTAAAAAAATTGACAATGTGTTTCAGTGATTGGTTAATCTGTTTGTCAATCGGAATTTGTGTCAACAGGACCAGGTTCCAGACCATACGTTGTACAGGAAAAGCATGTAGTTTTGACTGGCCAGGCATTGTTTTTTATCATAACGCTCAGTGTTCCTTCATTAAATTCAATTAAGGCCTGGAGAGGAGGGGGGCTGTATGTGCGCGCGTGTGTCTGTCTGTGTGTGTGTGTGTGTGTGTGTGCGCGCGCGCGCGTGTGTGTCTGTGTGTGTGCGCGCGCGCGTGTGTCTGTGTGTGTGTGTGCACGTGTGTCTGTGTGTGTGCGCGCGTGTGTGTCTCCGTGCGTGTATATGTGTGTGTGCACACGTCTGTGCGCATGTATGTGTGTGCGCGTGTGTGTGTGCGCACTCCAAACAGGGCCAGATTAGACGCAGCAGCAAAGAGCTTTTAGTGGAAAACAAGGAGGGGGCAGGGGCAAATATTTAATCTGAAGATTAATAATGTATCATTGGCGCTGTTATTAAAGAGCTATTTATAAATGACAATTTAAAACTGGCCTTATGGGATTTAAATTTGGTAAGGCTTTCATGGCTGTGCTTCCTTAGTTACCAGGAATCCAATTTTTGTTTAATCTTCCTACAATTTAATATATCATTTCAAAAAGGGAAAGATTAATTATTTACTCTGAGCATGTTTTGAAATATTTCTTGTTGTAATTTTTCTGACGAGCATTGCTATGTTTCTATTAATATTTTCAGAGTGCTTAACATTTAAGATCTGAACTTAACTTCTGAACTTAAACTAATCTAAATCATTTCCAAAACTCATTTGGGAGAAACTACAGAATTTCAACTTTTCTTTTTTGATAAAAAGATAGGATCTTTCATTTATAGCTGATGACACTACATGAGTCTAAGCCCTGCTGACTTGCCTCTGAATCAGGTTTACTTGGTGGACTACGGCCTGGCGTATCGGTACTCTCCAGAGGGGGTCCTGAAAGAGTACAAGGAGGACCCAAAGAGGTGTCACGACGGGACCATCGAGTTCACCAGCATCGACGCGCACAAAGGAGCAAGTAAGCGCCACTCTGCACGACGGGAGGCTGAAGGACGTTTAATATTTGGAAAACTTTCAAACATTGATGAACCGTAAACACGAATACATAATCTACTGTCAGTTGCATGTCACCAAAACAGAACTGAAATGTTTTTGCAAATAAAATATTGAGTACAGTCGTCACGCGCTCTAATAATGCATGTTGACCATTCTGACTTCCAAAAGAATTCAAACAAACTTTATTTTTGAACTCTTTAGGATAACCATTTTCAGCTAAATTTGAACGTAAGTCGACGTTCTAGCTGTTGAAATATTTCTAGTTGTGATTTTGCTGACAAGCATTGCGAATGCAGGAGGTGCCATTTTAATGTTAAAAGCAGAATTCTGTTCAGAGTGCTTAACATTTGAGCGCTGACTTACATCTTTAAATGTAATCAAACACATCATGTTGGAGAAGCCTAAATAAGGAAAGTCATATACATAGTAAAGCCACAGATTTTGTCGTTTGCAGGTAACATTTTGCTACTTAAGACGAAGACACAATTTTCCGCATGCTTTTCTACGATTTCCTGATAAGAAATCTTTTGTGAACGAGCAAATTGTGGAATGTGCTTGTACCGGTGGTGCTTTTAAGTTAATTTAATTAATTTCTCATCGTTTGGGTTAGTTTCAAACACTTATTGCAATGGTTTAGTCCTAGTTTAGACCTGCTTTAGTTAGGACCTGGGACAGTCCTGTTATAGACCTGGTTTTGATCTGGTTGTACTTTGAAGGCCACCGTTTTTCTTAGTGTGAAACATTTGAGAATCGCTGTCATAATTCAAAGATATTTCTGCTTATTGCTTCAAAAGAACTCTTAATATGAATTAATTTGAAAAAAAAACAAACATCTAAGACATCTGCTCTGACACACTGTTTGCCATTCAGCCAAAATATCATGTTTTTATTAAAAGATAAATGCCACGAAAATGTCACAACGGTGAAGTTAGGATTGTTTTATTTCAAAAAAAATTCTGAATAATGCTGTTTGTTGTGAACGTTTTGCCGTGCGCGTGTGTCCAGCCCCATGCAGGAGAGCCGACCTGGAGATCCTTAGTTACTGTCTGGTGCAGTGGCTGTGCGGACGGCTGCCCTGGGAGGACAAGCTCCAGGACCCCGGCTACGTCCGCGACTCCAAAATCGAGTAGGACGACACACGTAAACGCGTGTTGCTCTCAACTGATTTTTAATTTACTTTTTGTACCTTTTTTTTTTTTTTTTTTAATCTTTTTTTTTTTTTTAGGAGTCGAGACAACCTTTCAGAATTTATGAAGAAGTGCTTTCCTTCGCAAGACAAACCAGGTACTTTTATCAGTATTGTAGCTGATCAGTTCTTCCATGGTTTTTTTTTTTAAATAAAAAATGAAGTAACTGTTACTCCAGCTGCTGTTTGACATTAGGCATGTTCTACTTCTTCAAAACCAAGTACACAATCAACTTCCTCTCCTACTTTCCGCCAAATAAACTGTTAATTAACTATCCACACAGTACTCTTGGTATTAGAGGTCATAAGATTTTCAAAATATGGATAATAATGCAAATGCAAAATGTTATTATTGAGTATATTGTCAATAATAAGAAACAGGTTCCAAAAAGAAGGTATTCAAAAGTAAAAATGTAAATAAAAAACGTATTTGTAAATAGTCAACTGTCATTTTGCTTATTGATTAGTCTTAACGTAATCCAGATAAGGTGTTTAGAAAAGATTTTCACTCAATTTTACCCAGATGAAGCTAATGAATGGTCTTGGGGGAGCACGTTTATGGACTGAAGTGAGTCTTCATTTCCATTTCATTTCTGGGTCTTTCAGCACAGAACAAAGACTGGAGTAAAGTTTACGGTCTGTTCGATGAGTACAGCTGCCTCTGTCCACGTCGTTTTCCTCCCGTGTCTGACGGGACGGACTCATATCGGTGGGTTTGGACAGAATATTACTCAACAACATGAATTTCAGACGAGCCCGATACTGGTCCGATATATTGGTGCACCCCTAGTTGCATATCTTCCACGCTATTAGCTAAATATATCGATATATTGACCACCTCCAGTCGGGAAACTCCAAAAATGAAATCAGTGTTGCCCACGCCGAGTTGGTATTTATTAACATTTTATAATACATTATTACAGCAGCTGCTCTTTTACTTGGATTAACTGTAGTATTTCTGTGTACTCAGCTACTATATCTATCAACCTAATCTTCTCCCATTTTTCTATTTCTCAATTTGAATTTAAAACACATGTACTTCCTTGTCTCGTAACACGGCTGTTAAGTGGCTGTGCGTCTCGCCGTCGTCTTCTCGCCGCCGTAGGAGTTGCCTTTTTTTAATGTCGGCACTTTGACCTCCGGCGGTGTCAGTTCAGGCACGAGTACGAGCGAACACGAAGCGGCGGCGTCACACCTCCTCCTTTCCCGCCCCGCTGCGCACCGCCGAACTGTTGTTTACAACTCCATCTGTGTGTGTGCGCGCGTCTGTGGCTGAGGAAAGTCACACCAAACACAACGAAACCACGGCGACCGAAGTGGAACATTATGGTGGGAATGAATGTGTTGAAAGGAGGATGAGTAAGAAAAGAGTGGCGCTTGAGCCCAGTCGGGGTTAAATGGAGAGTTGTGCGAGTGCCAGAGCAGAGATGTTGAACAAAATAACATTTAAATAAGTCTTAATGAAGACTTCTTATGCTTCTGTCTGTGATGGAGTTATAATCTCTTGACCCCCGTGGGTTGTTATTCTACATTTGAAATTGCAACATTGATCTAATGCTGCCTTAAGTGCTCTGGAAAAGATATGTGTAGCCAATTATGATCAATTTCACCAAATTATATTGTGTCATTCGCTGCATGGTGCACTGCTTCAAACTTTAAATATATACACTCTAAAGAAATACTATCTATAGCATTGGTTCTCAAATTAAGAGTTAGAGTCAAAGTATAGAGTCAGTTGCAGTCAAATTAAGGTTTGTGCATTGGTAAAAGATTCGGGATGTTTATGAGTTCTACCAGTTTGTCCCAAGGATAAATGGCCAGTATAAATTTGGTTTTCGCATGAAGCCCATTTGAGAGAAAAGAGCCGTGAGAGGATGAGAGGATGAGAGGATGAGAGGATGAGAGGATGAGAGGAAACTTTCCTCCCTGTCTCGACTGAGACTTGTTTCCCTTTGGTTTCTCTTTGGTCACTACCCACTGCACTTGTTTATTTCCTCCCTCAGAGGCCAAAATCACTCCGGTGAGGGTTCCTTCAGCTGATTAAAAAAGCATTATCTGACGACTATAATGTTGCTTATGCATTTATATCGCTTCCTTTCCATGAGCCTGCTATAAAACGGCATGCATATTTTTGGAGCTGTGGGTCATGACGAAGTTAGTGGCAGAATGACTGGAGTAAAACGCCTCCACAGTTTCTCATATACAGCACAAGCGCTCCATGCAGCAGCAGAGCGCACAGACAGACCCGCACACTGTCCACGCAGCAGAGAGGGGGCGCTGACTTTGGCCCGCTCTTCGTGTTCCTTGTTCTGTCACGTGCACAGACACTGTAGAATTGTCAAAAGTCAAACACTTGCCTGTCATTTACCGCATTACAGCGGTTTAAAATAACAGATTAAAAAGCCTATTTCTCACTATTTTATTTGTATACAAATAATGTTCATTCATTCATTTTTTTACCGCTTGTTGCCGTAAGGGGTCGCAGTGACTTTGGGCCTCAGGCGGGGTCCACCCTGGACAGGGGCCAGCTTGTCACAGGGTTAACACGAAGACATAGACACACAAACATTCACTCTCACATTCATTCACTGGGGGTAATTTAAGGTCCGATTTACCAAACGCATTCAGGAAGCCGGACCCAGAGACACCCCCCGGTAACACAGGAACCACTGATCTATTGGAAGTTCTTGGTATACAGTACTTTATCAATTCCTGTCGGGAAATGCGTCTTTTGAATTTTACCCATTCTTAAATGCCACTGGAGAAACAGGAAACGGGAGCGGTGGGTGCCATAGTGAAGCTCCTGGAGACACATCCCTCATGGTTTGTGAACTTGCTTCGGCGTCAAGGTGCAATATAAAGCAATGTATAATGATAGACTAAAATAAGCTGAAATAAGGGCATCCAAACTCAAATGTGTAGGGAAAAAAAGACCAGAACTGCCAAACTAGCAGTGCAAAACAGTGTTATAAGAGGTATAGGTCAAGTAGTGTTTACATGCATTATTAAAGTGAGGCGTTATTTACGTGAATTAAAGAGACTGTTGGGCGTTTACCAGGCCAGGGGACTACTTGGATACGCAGACATTGACAGTTTGCTTGGCCGGTTGAGCAGGATTTAACACGTTGCTCGTCATTTCAGTTCGTCACACTGTGGGATGTGTTGTTGTAGATGAGCTCCAGAGGTTCATGGAGGAGGTGAAGACGTTGGGTTACCAGGACAAGCCGCCCTACGACAAACTGCGCTCCATTCTTCAGGCGGGACTCAAAGCTCTGCCGGCCAAAGACGACGGAAAACTGGAGTTCGGCTCCGTCAACGGGACCGCATCACCCAAAGTCAGTACACAGTGCAGTAATGGGTCATACTGCAAGGTTCTACAAGAAAATATATGTAGATTTCCCTTAGGGCTGCACAGTATATCTCAAAATTATTGATGAAGCAATATTGGCTAACAATAACATCAAGGTTCTTCATCTGACAGAAGTTAGCTGTTTTTTACATTGAAAACGTTGGGAAAACTTGGCCTCAATTTAGTCTGTTTTGTCTCTGTTAAGTTTTTATTTTGATGCAGTTTGGCTAATACATTAAGGCATGAACATATTTGTTTTAATATAACTGAAATGATTGTGTCAAAAAGTACTGTATATTCAAATATCGCTCTAATATTGATATTGCAGCACTTATCGAACCCTACTAAACTAACATTTGCAACCTCAAATGATAGTACCGTACTTTTCGGACTATACCGCGCTCCTGAATATAAGCCGCTGCAACGGAATTTACAAAGAAACAAGAACATATACAGTCTATAAACCGCAGGTGCCCACGTTGTAACACATGCCGGATTGTCTTTTGAACCGGGGGTCTCATGGCGCATGGTCCGCGAGTGCCCCGCAAGTACGGGGGTCCGCGGCAGACCTAATTAGACTAATTTCTCAGTGAATATGAGTTGGATTGTAATAAAAGGCACAGCCTTTTGAAGCCTGCACAGGTCCTCTTTTGACTTGTGGGGCAGGTCGGCCCAAGAAAGTCTCATTTCAATGCGGCAGGTTCTAAACTGCAGACCCCCGTATATCACATGTGCGCGCTCCATGTGCGTCTTTGTGTTTAGCCGCGTCTAGATTCACTTCCTCATTAGATTCCTTTCTATTTTGGCCTGTTTATGTGATTTTCTTACTTATTTTTTCATTGATACTTTTAGTTTTGATGATCGTTTTAGTATTGATTAATATGCAGTGACTCAAGTATTCGCCCACAGGCTGGAAGGGCATCCGGCGTTCATTGTATTGTCCACTTTGTCGAGTTCTGTTGGTGAACGAAGGCAACGTCGACATTCCAAACAAAAGGAACAAACTTTTAGTGTCTTGGTTGGTTTTTATGTACTTGGAAATCCTGCCCATAAAATGTTTCCAAGCTTTTTATTGCTCTTCCAGCGTGATCACTCTTAATTCCTACTTTATCTCTCCGTTCAGTCTGTTTTAGTCCCCCTCTCTCCCTCTCCCTCTCTCTCTCCCTCTCTCTCCGTGCATATGGAAGATACCACTGGGGACATGGTCGTTGCCAGCCGAGGGGTTACCAGGCCTCGGCGCTGGTTATTGTATGCAATTATCCCGCCAATCTGTTCACCTCAGCGGGCGCTGCATAGTGATCATGAGGTAGCAATTGTCAAAATGGAGACCAAAATGGAATCGTGGGGCGGGTGGGCGGGGCAGGGGTGAGAGAGAGAATGGGAGAGTTTCGTTTCGAGGACCGAAAAGGAGGAAGGGGGCGGGCACAGGAGGTGACCGGCTTTGTTAAAGGGAATGACTCTTTTTTTTCTCCATGCTAATGTAAGGATTATGATTTATTTCACGCAGACTGAAGAGAGCGTTGTCATGTTAACTACGGACATTAAGTTAGTCCAGTTGTTCATTCAAAGCACACATTGTTTCACATCCAGAGAGAGCAAATCTAGGGCCAATTTTGATTATTTTCAAACTCATTCACAAACCTGTTTTTACTACAAACTGGATAAGAGGACAGTGTTGATACAAAATAAGACTTTACGCATATTGTTTTGGCAGCTGGTCGGCCCAAACTAAATCTATATCGTCCCCTGCTGGAGATTTCAGGCCAATAGCTGATGATGAAAATGCGTTAAAACGGGCAAATGTCCAACTGATATTTTTGACTAATTAATTTATTAAGATTACAAGGATTTATACGGATCACAGCAGAAAGAGGAAAGCATAGATAAGTGGAAGAGTGTATGAAGATGGTGTTTGTTAGTCAGTACTTCTCTGCATACACTGTAATACTCACAAGCGGTGTCATTTTTGTGCCAGTCCAAAACATGGATAAATTAAAGGGGCAGTGTCTAAAAATCATCCAAGGTCAGAACATTTGAAAAACCATGTGTGTGATTGATACCAGATGACAATTCATAATTCAGTGTATTAATAACTTCTCCTAAAACAACTATGTGAGTATTTAAGTTACTGTTCCAACTTTTGATATCGTTTTTAATTACTATATCATCTTATCGTTCAATAAATGAGAGATGAACAATATTTTTGGGGCTCAATATTTATTATTCATCGATTTCTACTCTATCAATGTGGACAGGCTCTCGCTGGAAGTAGTCGAGGAAAAGGTTTAACGTCATAACGAATATTTGAATCTGATTGGACAAAGCGTCACGGCAACAGGAACAAGCCGAGAAATCAAACCGTTTTTAAATCCAGTCAGAGAAAAGCCCAGACTTCTTCTCCGTCCTCAAATACACAAAGCGCTTCTATGTGCACGTTTGAAAACACAAAATAGTCCGATAATTTGCTACAGTAGGCCAAAGTACATCCGTCTTGTCTGTTTCTTTAGGTTGCGACAAATCTTAAATGTTCTCATTCCAGAAGGCGACCAAACGAAAACAAAAAGTAGCAATCGAAGAGGACAACGCAAGCGAAGAAGAAGAAAGCCCCGCCAAGAGAAAGAGGGCGACAAAAAAGAAAGGTACAGTCTTACGGAAACTTTTTGTTTTCGGACTGTCAAAGTCAATAACATCTCACTTTTATCTGCAGAGGTCAATGGTGTGAAGAAGTCTCCTAGAAAAAGCCCTAAAACTAAGAAAGGGCTTCCCAAATTCACAGAAATGGCCACTCAGACTTCACCGGGACTTGCCAAAAAGCCCAGAGGCCGACCCAAGAAAACGGCACCTTAAGCCACTCCAGTTTGTACTACTGCCTTATAGCTTCTTATGACAGTGTTTTAGATTATTGTAAAGTATGATTTTCTATCTTCTTCTCATCTCACATTCTTATGCTTGATGTGCTTTGGACCAGAGTCATTGTAATAAAGAAGGATTTCAATGTGCAAGTGTTCAAGCATTGTTATTGGGAATAAATTATACAAATTATTGCGATTCATCGAAATAATCATGACCAGTTAATTGTCAATTATAATATTTGACTAATTTAATAATCACTATGGAGTAAAGACTCATAAAACGTCTTTCGGCACTTGTTTTAAAACCAAAAAAATTTCATAATTTTATCAAATTATCATAAAAAGAATAAACATGATTTGTTGACTACTAATCTAATCATCAGTTTACATTTTTCAACGAGTCGGTGTAATCCCTCATTCGTCCAGAGTGTTCCATTGTAGAAAAAGATTCAGTTGTAGTCATCTGGACTCTGTTTTAGGAAAAACAAAATGTTTCGACTCTCATCCAAGAGTGAATCAAGTCTGGGAACTCAGGTTTTATATCCTACTCTGTGTAAGCCCTGCCCACCAGGCGGGACCTCCTGATAATGGGAGTTATTGGTTTCACTTGAAACTACTAACAGCCCTGAGATGGGCCTATTGTACACTGACTTTAGCTCCCTCCTCACCAGATGACTACAACTGAATCTTTTTCTACATTCTTCAAACTTTTGGTTTGTTGGAGCAGCAATGTAAACTTTTAAAAACTCTGAACTCTATGGCTATTGCAAACCCAATGCTGGTCATATATTGAACTCTTTTTTTGGGCCTTTACTCGTTGAATAAAAATGGCACAAAGTTCAAGTCTTCAAAGTCCGTATGACATAAGTGCCATTATTTTTTCCCAGTGGCTTCGACGATTAAGGAACCGACATCGTAATCAACAGACGCAAAATGGGGGAAAAAACACTTTTGGACTCAATTTGAACAATGGAATTCATGGGACTTTAATTTTGGACTTTATGTGCTTTATTTATTTTCTGATTTTAAATTTGTAAAATAAATTTTATTTTACATATTTTGTTTCTTTGTGGCCCTGCCTGTTTTTGTTTTTTTCTGTTCTAAAAATATATATATAATAATAAAAAAATACAAAATAGGAAAATGATGCCATTATTCAGCCCTAAAGAGATGATTGTTTACAGTTAAAAAGACTAAGCCATAATATTCATGTTTGGAAGCCAATATTAATTTCTAATGATTATTATTATGGGAGATTTAACTATTTTTATTTATTTTTGGAGTTATTAAGACGACTTTGTTTAGCTCTAGTTTGTACCTAGAATAGTCCCGTTATAGGCCTGATTTGGGTCGGGTGATACTCAAAATGGACCCTAAATGTTGTTTCTTTTTCACATTTTTCAAAATTGCTTTTGAGGATGTTAAATGACTGTAATGTAGTTAATTAGGCTTCACTGGAACAAAGGGGTCCTTCAGCTTTTTACCACACAACAGCATCAAAACTACTGCAGAAGATCTCAATATCATAGTTATTTTTTATTTATTTTTTAAACCGTTTTTTGCCTCCCGATACTGTTTTGACTCGTCACAACCAGATCTTAATATTGTAATCCGTCTGCTTTTTGGCCCGCCGCCCGTCTCTTGTCATATTGTCACCACACGACACGTTTCAGATAGTTGTGAATCTTGTCACTCAGCGCAAGCCTGTTTTTGATATGCCAACTTCGCGGGACCGCATTTCACACATGAGGAGCTTTCGACAGTCTGTCCATTTCCTTTCTGTCCGGCTCATTCCCCGACGCGACACCACGTCTTCTCTTATTAACTCGAAACGGGCCGATCCCAAAAACGCCTGCCCCCGTCCCCCCGCTGGAGCAAGACATTAGGCCAGCGTGAAACATTTGATCACAGTGTTTAAATCTTTCTTTTTTTTGGAGTATAAACTACAATATCAGTATCTATATCTGCATTTATGAACACTGTACGTCAAGCAAAGGCGTTAAACGATGTAATTATATAAACTTGTCGTCTTCCCACTCCACTGTGAGGCCCAAATACTCCATAGTTCCTGAAATTGAGTGGGATGGTGGTGTCAAAAACAGTCTGCCTTGTTAATTTCTGTCCAATATTTTTGTGCGACATCAACACGGTCCCAGAACACATGATAATGGTGAGGCTCCTGGCAACCACAGATTCTCCCAACATTCAGCCCCTCCTCGGGAGTAATGAGCACTTTGACATTGTGTTATGGAAAAAAAAACGGGGCGCATTCTTCCAACAGAATTCATTCCAAAAATGAGAGTTTGTGGTCCTCCTTTGGGAAGTACAGACATTTTCCCATTCCTCATCCGTCAAAACAAAATTACCCTCTTTTTGCCATTTCATTTGAACATATTTGGTACATTGGCTGTCACGATTATGAATGTTTTTATATACTTTTTGTTCTGATTTATATGCTTTAATAAAGATTTCAGTCAGAGTTAAAATAATCCTTGCTTTGTTTTATTTCTTTATTATAATAACTCCTTATTTTTATGTTAAGTTGTCTAGTTGTAAATCACAAACTTAACATGGGAAGTACATGCAATATACATGCATACAATTTCTGCACACTAAACCAACTGCTAACTTACCAATTGTAGGGAGTGAATGAATAACACTTTGAATGTCTTATGAATATTAATGCTGTATTAATTTTTTCATTCATTCATTTTATTTATTTATTTTATTTTTATTGTATTTTTTATAATCATTTTATTATTATTTATTTTATTTATTATTCATACAGGGAAAAGTTCTCTTTTTCGTGTTAAACCACAGCACAAAATAAGCACGCACACAAATAAAACATTCAATAAAATCAACCAATACATAAAAACACATTTACACATACGATATGAGATGAAGTTATATAAATTTATTTTATGGTGAAATATTCTTGCGCTGGCTGATTTTTTTTTAATATATTTTTTAATTAGAAAATAGAACAACAAAAACAACAGAGCAACAACACAACAACAGAAAAAAAAAGAAAAGCTGGACCAGGGAGAACATAAGGTAAGTAAAGGAGTAAAATTAGAAAATAAGGGAGTGGCATAAAAAATCAAAACAAAACAATTAGAGCATATTAAGTTCAGAGCAATTGTTTTTTTCTTCTCTATTTTCAAGTTGAGTCCTGAGTTTATTTTTCCCATTGTGCGTAGTCTTTTTTTAATTTTTATTTTTTTATATGAGGGCCTTCTTCCCAGCCGCAAGGAGTATGTTCCAAAGATTTGCTGATTTTTTATTGTATTTATTTTTTACTATTTACGCACCAATTTTGCTACTTCACCAGGCTTTTACACTGTGCTCTTGGGCTAGTGTAGGCCAGTGTGTGAACTTGCCGTCGATTGTCCCACGGGAGAGCAAAAAGCCCCCCTGCCTGGCCTCTCCTCCCCATCGCTTCCTCTCCCCACAGTGACCTGAGGGACGCCACCGCCTTCGTCCCACAGCAGGGGGCACTACAACGTAATGACGGCAAATGGAGGAAGGAGAGCAAGAGGGGTAAATGGACAACCGTGATTCTAGCAGACAGAAGATCCTTGCTTGAGTTTTTTTTTTTTTTTTTTATGTATTTATTACTTTTGGTTAGCTGGAGGTCCCGCCGGCGCTGTTGTGCCCACTGTGTTTTGGCCCCCGAGTTGGTGGGGCATGATAAGTCCCCAGCGGTGGTGTAAACGCTGCTGCCATGATACTGACTCCAAATGTGCCCCCATAGACCGATTGCCAATAACTCGATAATGCTTTGCCCGGCCAGTGGCTTTCCAGTGTTTGGGACAATTGAGGTGTTTTTTTTTGGAAATGGGGGCAGGTGGTCCTCAGTGTGGAAATATAATATAAACTGTCCAAAAGTGAAATGTGTAACTGCAGGACAATTCATTTAGGGTGGTACATGGCATTTGAGGGCTGTATTTTGACTCATTATTGATACTCATCTTCTCGTTGACGTTCTAGTTAAAGGGGACACTTAGTGACATTTGTATACGTTCTAAAAAAAAAAATTAAACAGTGTTAGCTCAAATTAGTTCAGAATTTCCTCATTGTGAGACTAATAAAAGTTCTGTGTGTATGACTGAAATGATTTAATTTGCACTCTTCTCTTATATGTCTTAAACTGTTTTGTGATTTCGGTCATGTCTTTGTGTCTTTGGTGCATTTTTTTCCTGTTGTGTGAAGCACTTTGAATTGCCTTATGTACGAATTGTGCTCTACAAATAAACTTGCCTTGCCTTTATCTTTGTTCACTTCTCAAAACTTACTTGCGATTATTAAAACAAAAATGAAAACATGAGGGGTCTAGAAATGTTGCACAGCCATTTTACAACAATACAAATGTGTAAATTAAAGTCCACTTCTTACTAAGATTTGATAGACATCTAGATAGATACATTATTAATTTAAAAAAGAAGGGAAATTCAGGTGTCACTGCAGTAGCTCATTCATACGTTTCACTACACAAAATAAAATGAGTCAATACATACATTAAAAGCCCATATAGACATTCAAGTCCGTGTACATAAAGTGACCATTTTTTAAAACGTGATGAGTGGGAGTTAGGGCAGGTTGTGGGGACAAAGGACTTTTTAAACCTTATAAACTGTCGCTTTTCTGTTTGGCCAAGACACCTTAAGGGGAGTGGGAGGAGTTGTCCACTGTTTCTAGTTTAAAACAAAATAATAAAGCTTGTGTTTAATACTACACCTGAAAAATTGCATAATATGTCTATTACAGAAGAAGATGCGTTTATTGACAGACATGTTTGAGTATTACGTACAGAGTTAGTCCAGACCGGGAGCGTGTCCAGACCTTTTTCACAGGGGTGACCCAAGTCTTTGAGGCGATAATATTCAGATTGTAACACTTGTTGTTGTGAATAAATCATCTTAAATAATGAGAATTTTTTATTTAAAATGTTATGCAACGTTTTGAATTAAATTTAACTAAAATGCCTATTTACCCCCAATATACCACCTCAGCCTCTCTGAGTCCAACCCGTGAGGACCAGTGGACATTTGCACTGCTAAAGATCTAAAGCCTTAACGGGAGGATTTTCATATTGTTGTGCACCTTGGCAAGACAAATACTGTTAATGTTCCTGGTTCACTGTGCTGTCCCTGAGAGTAGGGAAATCTTCATGTATAAAATCACAACTAATTGCAATAATTGTGAATATAGGCATCACATTTGTTTCCCTAATTGATTATTTTGTGGTTTCCAAAATTGTCAAAGTTTGTTGATGTCGTAGTGAAGTTCTGGACGACTGAATTGCCTGGACATTTGCCTCTTACTCTCCGTCTTAATTAACCCTCGCAAACTTTGAAAACTACATTCCAACACATATGCAAATGAATCTTCTCTCAGCTTTGATCAAATTTGTCAAACCTTTTCTGGACTTCGTTTTCCTGGACAGGTTTCACACCCACGTCCAGATGCGATTCGCCGCGCTCGTTTCCTTCTTCCTCGCAGTCTTTCTCCAAGTCAGCGGTGGCTTTTCACAAAGGTACAACCAAAACACTTGCACTTCGCGGCCTTTTCGAACAACTTTTCACAACCCTGCAGCCATCCTCCATCACTTGCAGGCCTTAATTCTATCGGTAAGTGACAGCGATGCAAAAACCGGAGGCGTTTTAGTTACGAGATACCAGTCTGAAGAAACTTTTTTACAATGCTCCAGTGTGGAAAATGTAGCTCCGTTGTCATGTTAACGTTGATGAAGTTCGAACATCTGCCAGTGCGTCTGTGAACCCAGCTTGTTCACGGGATACGACGTGGGCGGAACAGAATCATTATTGTGCCCAAGTCTTTTTAAGGAGGCTCTGTAGCAGTTGCTGAGTTGAAAGTTTGGGTTGGAGCACCTAGAACTCAAAAATACTGCTGATTTTAAATATATGCAAAATGTACTGTACTGTAATGGAACTATGATAGACAGAAAATCAAAAGCGTTTTATTATTGGCAAGGATTCCATATAATATAATAATGGGGAAAACATTGAGATGAGGCCAAAATAAAACATGCAAATTGATCCAAACTTTGGCAATTAGTGGCTGATAGACAAAAACTTTTCTCAACACGGTGGGTCAGAAGGAAGTCTTCCAGTTTAAGTTTGTCGTGTAAAAAAAATAAAGAAAAAAAGATATATATACTGTATATTTCTGGTAATGCATACATAATGACTTAGACAAACTGGCTTAGAAAGATTATTAAAACAAAAACAAAAGAAAAATGTGGATAACCAAAAAATATCTAAAATGTTGTTAATCCAAAATATAGGGTTTTAATTTTTTTTTTTTTTTTGGCAATCTTAAAATTTTATTATTTTTCATAATTATTTTATTTATTATTTCTGTTTGGAATTTACAAAAAATATAAAAAAAATTACAAATCTGCCATAATATTAAAAGAAATCAAGTCCAATGTATTTATATACCACATTGTTTTGAAATAAAACTGTTTTCCGAAGGCCATTATTGTCTCCATTTAAAAATAATACAACGAGTTGAATTAAAAGTGTCTCAATACGAAAAGAAAATAAGTAAACCAATAAATAAAACTTCAAAAATACAAAAAAGGACAACACAACTCACCCAGTGTCAAATATTAAAGAAAATGAAGAAAATATGATAAATCTGTCGCATTAAAATTGTTATAATCTGAATAGTTGTCTTAATAAGGCTTTCTGACATGTTATTACAATCCTCTTTCAAACTTTTGACAGTATATTGTCACAGTATATTATTGTCAGATCCAAGCTCATCATTCTCCGTGCAGACACTTTGATGTATCCACAAAAAAAGTCATTTCTCATTGTCATTGACTTCTAATGTAACTCCCGTGATCACTTTGTCTTGCCGTGGACTAACGTGCTGTGTCAGGGGCCTCCTGCGAATCCACTCAACTTTCCACATCTCCTCCATTGTCACAGCTCCGACAATAAATCTGCATTTCACCCTCGCAACCTCCTTCTTTCAAACTCACCAACTTTTTTCGTTATTTTTTGATGGGTGGGGGGGCTTTTGCACTCGTAAAAAAGTTTTAAAAAAATCATTCACACCCTTTTTTCCACCTCAGTCCGCCCCAAATACTTAGATGACAATTTCAATTCGTAATTTTCTTCAGGAACCTGCTCTTTTCTACCTTTTTCGAGAGACAACAAAAACCGAATCTTGCCACAGCGATTCCAGGTGGTTTGTTTGAGTCGGTGCGGGGGAAACGCGTGGGCAAAGTTACGTGTACATTTGCCATTCTAGTTTGTGTGTAAATATTAGAACGCAGCAGGTTCCTAAAGAGAGGAGAAGGCAGCGCTGGCGTCTTATCTTATTGTGTTTCGGGCTCCTCGCATTCTTCCTGCTGTTTGTAATCTGGATCTCCGCTGTGAGCAAAACTGGACAGGCATTATTGTCCCAGCGGGAGGAACGCTTGACAAGGGAATGTTAAACACGCCGCTACCTGCGATTTTCCACTCCCCCCCCCCCCCCCACCCCCACAAAAAGGCTGATAGCAGGCATGAATAAAATGTACATGCGCGTCTAATTTTCATTTTTGTTGTTTGGTTGCGAAGAGTGCAGGGAGATGAGAAAACACAGGAGCAGAACGATTTGGAGCTTACGGAGAAGAATAAATATGTTTAAAGTGGGAGCGGCGTGGTGAATTCTTGAGGGTATTTGAAAAAAGGGCATTTGAGACTCGCTGTGGATTGGTTTAGGCAGTGCTGGTATTGTATTCACATTTCTATGCGTATATTAGTTACATTGACTTAGTTCCTACCATTTTATTGTAATTTTTTGGGATGGAAAAAACACACACAATAAGAACCAACACAACAAGAAAAAAGAAAAAGAATAATCCACAGAAAGTCAATTCAGTCCAGTTCTAGTCGTCCACTTTTTTTTTTTGCCTTTTTTTGCTGCGCAAAAAATACATTCCACAGGTATCCATCGCTCATCTCCATTGACGGAGCCCTACTACCGAGATACAGTGCGATGAAGTCAAAGAGAACATCTCCATTTTCTGCATAAAGTCTTAAAAAAACGGCCTGGCTTGCACCCTCACCTCACAGCAAGAAGGTCTCGCGCACAGTTTTCATGTTATCTATCGTGCGCGGGTTACTTCCCAAGCACTCCGGTTTCCCCCGTCAACCAACAAAATTGACACATTAGGTAAAATACTCCAGTTTTTACGGTCCTGGCCAAGGCTGGCTCAAGATCTGGAGACTTTCGACCACTGCTCCGGACAGTTTGCCCCGCAGCACTGAAGGATGGGTCAAATGTAGAGGGCGCATTTTCCTACGGGAACAATAATAACTTTTGAGATACGTCTAATTGCTCTACTTCAAATGTTTTAACAGTACTTTTGAGTAAACGGCATGTGTACTTATCTCACTGTCAAACAAGTCTGTAATGAACAAAAAATATAGGTTGACGTGAAGAAAAGAGTTTTCGTAGCTCACCTTAGATTAAATATTTGTTTTCCTTATTGTAATGATCTAAAGACCTGTAGTTAAGGGCTTTACAAACTGTTGTTCTGCACGGCTGTTCATCTCAGTTTTTTCTCAAACGTTAATGTTCCTAGACGTCTAATTATAATTACTTTAAATGCATCGCAATGTTATTTACTTTTCCGAGTTCAAAGTCGCTAAATGGAGACTCTTTAACATCATTTTTTGTATTTTTCCAAGCTGTTTGTCCTGGTGGCACGGTGGCATAAGGGTTGGCACTCTAACCTCACTGTCAGATTGGCATGGGTTCAAGTGCCTGCTACGTTTAATATATTATTACTTGTTCATCTGGTCAGGGACAGTGGGCGTGTTGGGCTGATTTCCATCCGCTGTCCACATACCGCTCTCACAGAACACGCTCATCCATGGGCACTGGAGGCAAGGCGGGTGATGTGCACACAGGCGGGACAAGAAGTGTGAAGAGTTTGAACAAGTTTCCAGACCCTCTGTTTTGCCGCTGGGTGGTCTGCGTAAAGTCGTTTTAGCCCCGGCATCCCGCACTTGTCTTAACTCCACATCTGTAAGAACACCACTTTTTTCCTTAATTGCTGTTGACACTGCTTTAGTCTCATGCTGTCTGGGCAAATGTCTCCACCCTCAGGCTTCATAATGGCACTCAAACTTACCCCTTCACCCCCCTTTTAATCCACCGTCCCCCCACCCCCCCTATTCCCTCCCCTCCCTCCTCTTCATGGTCCTATCCCGGGCGGAGAAGTCCTCACTGGCACTGCATGGCGGGGACATTGATTTGCTTTGATTGGACCGCGCGGCTAAAGTGTGTGCGCGCCGGCTCTAAATTGGGTCACAGCGACTAATGGATGCCATGCTGGTAGTGCCATTAAGGGGAAATAAACCTTTGTGGACATATTTATTAAGCAATCTGCACCTCGGGCCCTCGCGCATCAATCAGAGGCTAATCAGAGCCGCGCCGACTGGCCCTCGACCGCTCCATGGCCATAATGCTACACTCTATATGATGACTGACGGTAATGTAATAATATGCTATCATTACTGCGTTCGTTCTGTGCAGTAACATGGGGCAACAGTGGGATTCATGCTGGCGCTTTAGTTACAGAGTTATTAGATTGAAGACTTGGCAGCAAAATACGCACGTCATGTAAATGGGACAAAGTATGAAGCCGTTTTTTCTTTCTTTTTCTCTGTGTTGAAGGTTTTGTGTCCAAATCGACAGTTAACTCCGCCCACTCTGTCCCGTCTCCACGCGATTCTTGTTTCAATCCAAGCGTATCGCAGTCTGTTACAATCGATCCGATACCGATACTCACCAGTTTTATATTAGATGCAGTGAAAATCATCATCTTTGCTGCACAACCGCAACAAATACACTAAAATACAGTGTATAGACAAGGTATTTCAAAAAGTAGTCAGTAGTAAGTAGTAGTCGTGAGAATTATTAAAAAAAACTTCAGAAACAAAAAGCATTGATGTTTTTGTGAGAATCGATACTTTTCAGTCGCTCAGTCGGTATCGATATATGGATATTTTGATATTGATTCGACCATCAATATCTCATGTTGCCTGATTGGACAAACCTTAGTCCCTGGAAGTTGTATCTGTGGCTCTTTAAAGGTCCTTTTTTTGTTGTTAGAGCACGGTGTAAAGGGCATTATCCCGAACTACACGATATAAAAGTCTGGTAAACATTAAAGGTATCGCCTGTCAAGCACACAAGGTAATAATAGTTATGGTTATACAATAGAAAGTATTCAAACTTCTTGCTAGGGCTTGATCATTTGAGAAAGGAACACAATATAGATTATAATTATAGTTTTGTCAGTGTCTTTGGGGGAGAGTATTATAATATTATTGATAACTGCGTCGAGAAACACCACGAGGGTAAAGACAAATTGTTTTGCTACTTATATTTCAAAGAGTCGTACATTTATTAACCGTGATTTGTGAGCTACTGTGTCCGAGTAATCAGTCAATAAAGTTTGTCTGTGTCAGTTTAGTTTAGATCGTGAAGCTGGATTGTGAAACCTTTGAGTTTGTGGGCCTCTAACACAGTGTTTCCTAACCAGGGGTGCGCGGGCTAGCACTGGTTTCAGAGGAAAATAGAAAATGAAATTTAAAGTGACGTATGACAGGTTTTTACGATTTATTTATTTTTATACGATTATTTATTTTGACTTTATTTGCTGTCTTTATACCTGTTGTACATATAAATTAGAGTTTTACACCAATCAAGTAGGTATTTGTGGAGAAAATGGCAGGAAGTGACATCACACTAGGGACACTCATTCCAGTCAAAGTTTATGCATAATTTACTCTCTTTTTACTCTCTAAACATTAATTCAACAAATAAAGTCGGTCTCATATAATTCAATTAATCAAATTTAAAAATAGTGACATTAGTTTTGCCCAGTGTTTGCTGGGTAATTTCCTAGTGTGATGTCATCAATTACAAACAGGAAGTGAAATTATAAACCCAAAAAAATGTCCTATTCTGTGATAATTATTATTATTATTTTTGTTTTCAAAATTCAAAACATATTTATGTTAAATGCATTTTATTTCAATGAGTCATCCAACTTGTCAGAGGCACTTTAATTTTCATTATTATTTGAATAAAATAATGTTTTTTGTAAATTTTACATCCTTATGTTTTGGTGGATTTTACTGATAATAGTAAATAAATAATACTTACAGTATAATTGACAATATGCTACAGTAAACAGATTGAATAAGTAGTTAATGTACACGTCTGGGATGCTCAGAGTGGATGATAAAGACAAAAGGTTGGGAAACACCGCTTTAAGCACTGAAAGCAGACGTGAGTTTCCCCAAGAAGCCTAGATCCTAAGCACTCTTCACAGACCATTTCTCTTCATTTACCCCCTATATAACTATAACCTTGAGCGGGGTGGGGTCAGTCCTGTGGGATGCTTCTGTTTGTCTGGCAATGATGAGCCTGGCGACTCTGGCCGGCTCCCAGACTGGCCCCGGGCGCTCCCCCTCTGTCCGGGGAGGGGGCAGCTGTAGCCGGGGGTAAAGTGGGAGTGGAGGGCCGTGTTTGGGGTCCGTGGGGAGGCCGTGCTCATTGAGGGAACACAGGGAGCTGGTGGGGCGCCCCCGGCAATGTCCCACCGAACAATGTTGTGGTGGGAGAGTGCAGGTAACATCAGAGTGTGGTCAGTCCTGCACAAGATCTTTACTACAGGTTCTGTCTTGTCCGGGTTTGGAGGTGGTGGAGGTCGTTTGTGTTTCAACTTTAATTAGATGAATCATCACTGAAGGAGTTCCTTGTTTGGTGATTCTTTTAGAAGTGCTGATCCTTGATTTGTGGGCTGAGAAGTTTGATCACACTTGCCTTTGCCGTGACATTGGATCAATGATATTCAAAGAAATCGAAAAAAGAACAATTTCTTTTTGTTATTTTTACTATTTTAGTTTTTATTCGAACATAGAACAACAAAAACTAAACTAGAACATAACAACGACAACAACAACAGAAGAGGGAATAAAACAGAAACAAATGCGGAAAAAAAACCAAGAAAAAGGACAACTGCAATTTCATACATATTATTGTTATTGCTATGGATTATCAAACGCCCTCACAAAAAGTAATTTGATTAACTGTGCTCTATGTCACTTTTATGTTGAGGAGTCCGCCACCAGTCTGTCTCCATGACGATGATATTGCCTCAATGTTCCACTGTATGGTATTGTTTTATCTCATATTTTATCCATTGTGCATTTATTCAACTAGAGGTGTTTTGATTGCTCAAAAATATCTTCAAAAACATGTGTTCTTATTCGGAGCAGGCTCGTCTCTCCACAGATCTGACCCTTTTTTAAAAAAAAAAAATCACTGTAAAAGGCAAAGTTTATCTCAGAATGGCTTTGTAAAGGAAGTTGGTCCATTGACCTCCGGTTCAAAACTACAGACCTGAGGAGCCTCGTCATCATTTCGCCGTCACAAGCAGCAGATTTGGTGGTATTTCATTTTGAGTTTTTATTAGTTTTAACTCAATGTGTATGACTCGGGGTCTTAATGTTTCAAAGCCTCAGTTGCAGGACAATGCAGGACTCAAACATGCATGAATCAATCAAAATACACTTCTGAGCAGGAAAATGATGAAGAAACCAACTAATATCAGTATCAAAAGTAAATGCTTACGTTTGTTCCGTGTCTAACCCTGACATTTGGTAAATATTTGGCACAATTATATACCAAACAACTTCAAGGTGTGAGGAATGTATACATTGTTCAGTTTCTACGTACTTACTTCATTGACACAGTTATGAAATGCTCAATGCCTTCGCTTCGTACTACTACTGCAAACACCCCTGCTGCTACTACTATTTATGTATCGACGGTTTTTTATTGTTTAATATTCTCTCTGATCCCGATACAACACATGCAGTATCTCTTATTGGATTCTTCATTTATAGTGTGTTGGCTTAAAGCAAAACGTGCACTCAACATAAAAATCCCGTGATACTGCAGCTCAGCCAAAGTGTGTGAGGAGTCTACAGGTTAATTACACCTACAATTATCAAACCATCTCCATTTACACGTTAAAAGTAAGTGCAGGGAAGTCGGCCGACCTTTTCTCTCTGGTGGGAATACAATTACTCTTTCATATTCTTCTTTATGAAGCATTGTACCGTGTTTTGGCTCCATCAAAGTGAATATTCTGGGATTTTATTTCCCCCACATACAGTATTTTCCGAGCACTAGGAGGCAAAAGTTTGAAGTCTACGCATGAAGCTGTTCTTCTGGCGTGCTCTCCTCCGCTCCTTGCCCTCCCGCGCCCCGATATTGCACACTCCATCCACAGTTCCATTTAAACCGGTAGCTACATACTGTGATGCCACTGATAGGCGGTAATTAAATGAGCGTAGCCGGCTTCTCTGGCCTGTAAAGCAGCTCTCCTGGGCCCGATACTACATGGAAATCCAGCTCGGAAAAATCCGCTTTCTGATGTCTGCCCCGAAAACACGCCTTATCCTTCGGAATATATGTGTACGCGTGTGTACAAGGGAGCAGCCGATTTGGGGAATAGACTTAATGAATCTTTTAACCTCAATATTTTCAAATGTATGCAGATCGTGATCACTGTGTCTGCTACAGGCCTGGAGTTTCATGGTTTATTTATCGGGAGGAAGAAGGAAAAAAAAAAAAAAAAAGTATTGGAATTCAAAGTAATATGGAAGATTTCAATTGGGGAATTTACAACCGCCCATGCGGCTTCCCATCTCCTATATTATACCCGAATTTACAAGAAAATCAACACGTACATCTCTAATGATCATATATTTCACCATAGTTCGGACTAGTGATCCAATCGCTGCAACTGTGTTCCTATGTACAACCGAGCTAATAAATCTCGCTCAGAAGATTTTGTCTCTTTTGAAAATTTTACTTGACATACTTGAAAGGTGAAAATAGGTAAAAATACTGTATTATTTACAGTATTTATTCTTTGTTATTCAATACAACAATTCCTATAATGCCACTAAACATTGATGAACAAAAGTGTGCTGGCAAACAGAAACATATGCCTTTTGTTCTGTACAAATATATTTGTGGGTGTCATTAATCCTTTAGTTGTCATGGTAATTTTCATAGCAATTTTTTTTCCCGATTAATTTGTTGTATGCATGATTATATTTTTAGCCTAATTACTCTTTATTTTTCATTTTCACCCATTGGCCAGTTCTGAATAAATTGAATATTTGGTGTCCATATCACCGATAACCTAGACGCAAAAAGAAAATGCTGAAAAATAACGATATCCCGTTGGGATCGTCCGATATCACCGCGATAACCTCGACCAAATAGAAGAAATTTTTAGAAAAAAATACCGATATCTTTTGTCCGATATCACCGATAACCTAGACACGTAAATAAAGTGGCAAACTCCACGCAGAAAGGCCCCATTGCCTGGGAATAGAACCAACAACCCTCCAATTTCACCCATATTTTTCTGACAGTACGTCAAAATTGTTTCGTATTTTGTGTTTTCTTGCCAACAGACTAGACAGGGTTAACAAAGGAGATGCCAACAAACAGCCAACAAAAGATAAGCAGTGCGGAGGAACCTTGGCTTTGCAATATGCGCCTCGAAAGAATTGTCCAAACGGGGGAATATTTGGACAAACATATTTTTAAACTTCTTTATCGCTCACCAGCTGTCCCATCTTGCACTCTGAAACTTTTCCTGCCTCTTTTATTTACTCATCGCCTTCAAACTCTTTTCCCATCGTAAAGAAGAATGGCCTACGCGAAATCACACGAAGCGAGGGTGGGTTGGGGGGGCATGTCGTCCGAAACCTTTTCAAGTCTCAGGTTCGCTCTTAAAACTAGCTCCTTTCTCGTCTGTCCCGACTCAGAACCTTCCCTTCGGTGTCGCGTCCCTCCCCTTGCCCCTTCCTCGCCCTCTCTTCACCAATTAGCCTTCCATATTGACGTTGCGCAGGAATGGCACAAAACCCGGATGTGACCGGAACCGCCCCCCCCCCAATCCATCTGTCCACCACCGCCGGATCAAATAATAGGATCCCTGTGTGAGAATGGGAGATAATTGAAGCCTGCATTCTGGTCCCTAAGTGTATAATATTAACCCTCAGTGCTCCCCGTAGCCCCGCAGTAAGGAGCCAGATGGTTTTGTGTTTTGATATCCGAGCCGGGGAAAGAGAGAGGTCAAAGGGTCAAGTTGAAGTTCAAATTTAAAGGCTTGCCATTCTCCAGCTTCCGTTAACCTCCCCCCCCCCCCCCCTTCCGTCTCCCGCACCGGCTCGAATATGGATGTCATTCAAAAGAAGGACATCCCAGGCTTAAGTTGACCTCCGACCCCTCGGTGCATGGGAGAGGCAGCGTAGCCCTTTAGCCCAGCGCTAACCCGAGCTAACCCGCTTACAGGCAGAGGCGCGAGGGCAAAGCGGGGCGGCTGGTTGAGAGGACGTTTTATTGAATCGCGGGGATGTGTAGTGAGGCGCGGGTCGGCACGCAGATCAGGGGTCGAAGGGGAAAGAGCCATTTCAAATACATACAGCACATTTGTTTTTTTGTTTTTTTTAACATTTTCTCTATTACTGTCTCAACTGGAGTGATGTAGTGAAATGGAACAAGTGAAAGTCAACCAAAAGTCCCTGTTCTTGTTGAGTGTGGTAAGCTGAGAATCCAAAATAATTACAATAAACATCTTTAAAGTTGTGTCTTTTTGATTACCGTATTTTCCGCACTATAAGGCGCACTTAAAAAACATTTATTTTTCTCAAAAAATGACAGTGCGCCTTATAACCAGAGCGCCTTATATATGGATTAATTCTGGTTGTGCTTACTGATCTCGAACCGATTTTATGTGGTTACACTGTGCTCAAAAATCCGTCAAAATGTTTTATCACAACTTTGGTAAACTACAAAGGCCGCACCACTTCCAGCATTACGGTTACCGTAGCGAGGAGCGTCGCGAAGTAATACTGTGCTTCACCATAACATTACAGTGTGTGTATAAGGAATTTGAAGGATTTGTGGACGAGGAATAAACTTAAAAAGTGAGTGTATATATGTTTTATTTTACGTGTTATAGTGTTAACTGAACAATTTTGAGTTACTGTGAATACGCCAACGTTTGATTCACCGGTATCTGACTGTGTTTTTTTACGTGTTTATACCTGAGCCATTTTGAGTTGCCGTACTGTGAATACGCTAACGTTTGATTCACCGGTATCTGACTGTGTTTTTTTACGTGTTAATACCTGAGCCATTTTGAGTAGTACTGTGAATACGCTAACGTTTGATTTCAGCGGTATTTGACTGTGTTTTTTTACGTGTTATACCTGAGCCATTTTGAGTTTGCCGTACTGTGAATACGCTAAACGTTTGATTTCACCGGTATTTGACCGTGTTTTTTTACGTGTTATACCTGAGCCATTTTGAGTTACTGTGAATTATGCTAACGTTTTGATTTAGCGTATCAGACTGTGTCAGAACGTGTTTCCATTGAACAAGGTTGGGACTGTTTTGTTTAAGCTTAATGCGCCTTATCGTCCGGTGCGCCTTATATATGGAAAAAGTTCAAAAATAGACCATTCATTGACAGTGCGCCTTACAATCCAGAGCGCCTTATAGTGCAGAAAATACGGTATTTATTTTAACATTTGTCCACATAAATCAACAGTATAAGGAAAATATTGAATTGTAACTTGTTCTTCCTTAATCTTCTTGTTGATGTAAAATGATGTAGTCTTTTATAGATATATTCTATTGTTTTCTGTAGCAAATTGTATTACATTTATTTGTTTTTATTGTTATGCTTTATGTTATGCAATGTGTTTATTGATGTTACATCAATAAACAGACCCGTGTGAAGACAGATAGGAAAAACCACTTTCAGCAACTTTGCTCCCTTCCTGTGGAACAAAACAGAGACTTTTTTAAATGAAATCATTTTTTGGCTTTTAATAATTCCAAAGCACTGGTCAAGGACCACCCGCAGTGCCGGGGCACTTGTTTGATTTCATTTTATCTCGTTGTGTGTGTAAAGGTGTTTTTATGTAGTGGTTAATTTCTTTGAATGTTTTATTTGTTTTAGTTTCCTGTGTTTGTTTGTTGTTAGTTTTGTGTGGTATTTTAACAAAAAGAGAACTTTTCTCATTAGGTTTTCCTTTATAAATAAATGAAATGAAAATAAAATTATGTTGTGTTCAGACTTTATGTTGCTAAAAATATGATATTTTACAATTGATTTATTTATTTGCATATGCATTGGATTAGATATAAATGAACTAACAAAATAACCTGCTGTTACAAGCCCTGGATTTAGACTTTATTGATCCACAACCGAAATTATTTGGACACAGTAGCTCACAAAAATGGAAGAGGCACATTAGACACAGACTTACAGATTTGTGTACAAGCAGGGCGAGTAGTTGTACAGTTGTATGGAGTATGGTGTGAATGTAGCCCGGTAACGGTCACTGTGGGAGCGCCAGTCACGCATACATGGATATCATGAGACAAATGTTTGCTCACTGTCGTTACTGTATTTTTAACTATTGTTTCTACAAAAATATTCTGTAAACCTCTTACTATTACATGTTGATATGACCCACCCCCAACTTGTCTCCATGGATATGATATTGCTTTGTCTGTAATGTCCCACAGTATAGCATTCAACTTAAGCTATTCCCATGGAGACAAGCAGGTGACACCACCAGACAGAAGTTACAGGTCAGATCTGTGGCGAGGTAAGAATGCATGACTTTCAAGATATTTTTTTAACAGTAAAAATGCGAATAATGAATTAAATGTCGATACAGTTAATGCCATGCTGTGGAACATTGCAAAGAAAGCAATGGCACAATTTTCAACCATAAAAGTGGTGTGCCTTTTAAAGTTATAGGCATGTGAATGCTAATTGTCCAATTTTATTATCCAATCAACTGCACACAAGGCTGCACACAGTGAAATAAGTTAACACAGTAAATAAAAATAAAAAAGTAAAACAGTATAAAAAACGGAATATATAAATAAATAATACATTTAATAAATAATAATAAAATAAATACTAAAATAAATACATTAAAAAATGAATAAATAAAACAAAGCAAAACAAAACAATGAAACAGATAAAAGGGATAGCCTGGATAAAATCTATTTGAAAAAAAAAAAAAATCTAAATAAAAGACAAGAAGACCCCACGACTCTCTTAAAAGCCAGAGAAGACGAGACTTAATACATTTTTGGGCTGCAATGATAGAATACATTTTGTCCTTTGTCGCGTTCAAAAATATACCGTCTGATCCACAAATTGCCAACTGTGTTTAATAATAAAACAGCAATTTTACAAAGGGAAGTGTCTGGCAGTCTGCGCCGGCGTCTGGGGACCTCTGAAACCCGACCTCTTCCGTATGATACATGGGAAACACGTCGGAGTAATATGAGCCACAAGTGCTGGTTCATCGCAGCATTATCGCTCATCAGCACATTTAACATTCACCCTTTTACACCGGCGAACGGGGCCCTCCCAGGACAGGAACCGGCGGGCCCATCTCCAGCTCACCCTCTCGTCGGCGCCCCTCTCCTCCGCTCCAGACAGCCGATAAGGAGGAAGATGGATTAGAATAATGCTTCACGGAGAAACAGAGAAGCCGTCTTGTGCAGCCAAAATCGCAGCATGGGGTCGTAACGAGAGGAAGCGCGCGCCATCCTCGCTAATTAGGCTCAAACGCTTTGTCCATATTTAGTCGTGGAAGTGTGTTTGGATGTGAATGGCGGCGATGGCGGGGGTATTTCTGTTTGTATTGACTGAGGTTTGAACCCCAGGTACAGAGAGCTTTGTCATGGTGCGTTCGCTATTAAAGCGAAAATACATCAAAGCGTCGCGAGTCAATGGCAGTGCAGTTATTTCTGATTTGAATGAGTAAGGAGGAGGTCTCTTTATTTTAGCATGTGGGTGGGCTTGGCTTTTATTAAGGACTACGTCATGTTAAATTTTACTTTCCTGTTACGATGTCGTCTTTACATTTTCCGCTGATAGTTAAGTCACAGATCAGAAACACCGGAAGTCTGTGCAGTTTATAAGTCGAAGATACTGTACTATACTACGAACACATGGCTCTATGCTTCCTGTTTGTAATTGATGACATCACACCATGAAATTAACGCTCATCTGGCACAATGTTTTGATTTGACAAATGAAAATATATGATAGTGACTTTATTTTGTTGAATTAATGTTTAGAATGTTAAAAAAGTAGTTTCTTCTGTGTAATATATGCATAAACTTGGTCTGGAATGAGTGTAGATAGTGTGATGTCACTTCCTGTAATGTTCTACAGATTTGTCAACCTTTTCTCCACAAATACGTACACTTGATTGGTGTAAAACTATCATTTACATCTACAACAGGTATAAATACACCAAATAGAGTCAAAATTCGAAAAGCGTAAAAACCTGACGTCGGCACTTTAAGGCACTTTTCATCGTTGATTCCCACTGATGACTGCAGAGGGCGCTCCAATGCCTTTATACAGTGCTGGAAAGTGGTGTAGTAGGATTTTTGCTGTTTTTTTAAGGGTGTTTTTCAAATTATTTTAAGATAGATCATGAGATTATGAAATACTAATGCCACGGTGATCAAAAGCATGTTTAAAAGCCAATTAAAGACACGAGAATTCATATTATGTCCACTTTAATGCAGGACATTTTTCAGAAAATCTAACTTTGCAGGGGAAAATTAAAAATACATAAGCTTTCTAAGATACTGGGAGAGCATGCAAAGTTTAGAACATGAGAATACATGTTTATATTGATTATATTTGTGTCGTGAAGTTGAAGTTAAAGCTTTAAAAATATAAAAATAAACTGTTTTGGTAAAAAGGAACGTTGATTAAGCAAAATGAATGAATATATTTTTGAGAGATGTGATAAAATCATTGATGAGGCGTTGATTTTGTTTTTGGAGATTGGACGCTGAGTGGACTCAATGCCAGCTCAGAGTCTCAGAGTAACAGCTTTCCTGGATCTCAGAGCTGCTCCTCTCCAGGGTTTGCTGGTGGTGAGAGTCGAGGGGGGTTTGGAGACACATACATAAAGAACCTTTCCGGGATATTGTCCTCATCTTTTCTCTTTTGCCATAAGTAAGGATGTCAAGATTATTAGGTTAATCAAAAAATTTTGATTATTCAGGTCACAAAAAAATAAAAATAATAATGGTGACCATTTTAGAAGCAAAATTAAGTATTTTTTGTTCAAAATGCAGCCCAAAAAATAGACTCAAATGCAAATAACTTATTTTATCTGGCTGTTTTTATCACATTTAACTTTACCTTGTCTTTTAAAAAGTTCAATTTCATAAAGCCGCTCACAAACTTGAGGATAGACCACGGGAATGAAATAAAATTAAGTTTCGATAATCGTGAATAATCATTAAACCGTGATGTTTTCTCTCACAATAATTACGACACTAAAACATGATATTGTGACATCTCTTACCAAAAGTGAATATGTGGTTTTCTAAGTCAGCGATGGCGTCATAAGTTTGGTGATCAGGTTATCAATTGCATTAACACTCGATCATCGATGGATCACCCGATCCTGAACCCCAAAAGGTGAGCGAAAGAGATCAAATTATCCTCTGAATGTTGGGATAGTTGATTGCTTTATGCCCTCATCAGTTGCACCACTGAACTCTAAATGACTAAAGCAAGTAGAATAAACTTTTACATCTTTCATACATAATGCACGTTACACTCACAAACACTTTCTTGTTGTTGTAGGAATTTTTTATATTGTATTTGAAATCTCTTTTGTAAGAATGCATTTATATTGCTGCAGTGGTGGACATGCTAACAAAGTAAAAAAGTTAAATGTAGTGTAGTTAAAGTTAAAGTTTCTGTGGTTTATTCAAGTAAATTCACAGGAAATGCTTTTTACTTTTACTCCATTTGAGAGCAAATAACTGTCCGTTTGACTCAACAACATTTTTAACTGGACTTGTTTGACATTGTGAGCCCATTTTTATTTTATACTATAGCAGTTTTAAATTGTTTCTTAACGCATGCCCTTTTGATTTCATATATGTTGTTTTTATTATTGATCAGTGTCTTATGTTGCACCTTAATGCCAAAACAAGTTCCTACGTTTGTGAATTCTGTTCTTTGACAATGGCAATAAACCTTTTCTGATCCTGATTCTGATTTATAGCCGTTCATGGTAACATTCTGTCAAATAAAAATATATACATGAAATCCAAAATCGCTACATTTAATGCTTTAAAAATCTAAATCTGTGTGAAATACCTCTACTTTTGACTCATAAAGTACAATTTCAGAGAAGTATTCAAAACGTTTACTTTAGGTGCTACTTTTATTATGTTTTGCCCATTTATCTGTACTTTTTCTTAAGTGACAAAAGTGCGTACTTCTACAAATGCTTTGCTGTTACTGCTACGTGGTAAATGTGAGTCCAAGTTATTCTTTTCTCTTCCATTGTCATTTAAATGTACGCTACGCAGCAGTATGTGACGTCAACCATTACCTGTCATCCGGTTTTCTATGCATACGGTAGTTTGTTTAAAGATTATAGTCTTAAGATTGGTAGCTTCAGTGCAAATTGCCTTGCTCTCGACCCTCTGCGTGCTCTTTAGTGACATTTAATATAAAACTGAATTAGCTGTCCTGAAATAATCCCCCATCGCTCGCCGCGGACCTCCAGCCGGTCAGCGTCACCTTAAACCCCCGATCCCTATCTAAATTGCACTTCCCCTTCACTCCCTGTATATTCCAGCTTCGAAACGCAACGGCCTCATCATTTAGACAGGATTTAATGTTGTCCCCGGCAGCAAAATACCGAGGTGCAGGTTAATATCCCGTTACCAAAAAAAAAGCTCACCTCCTCGCGCCCCTCCAGTCATATCAGCGATCTAAAATTTCACTTACATTCCAATTTAATGCACCCTATCACGGCGGTGCACCTTTATCTGCCGTGATATATGCTTACAGACGGCGAGAGGGACGAGCGCGCAGAACCTATTTGTGTTTATGGCATTGTGGGGAAAGAGATAAATGACCTCCTGTTTTTATTTGGTTTTAATGAAGTAGGGACCAAGGGACTCCCCATGCCGCACCCCTTCGCTCCCTCTCGCCGCCGCATGTCCTCTTCCGCTACCCTCCAACCCTTCCTTTCCTTTCCTTCCTCCCTTCCTTCTTTCCTTCCTCGCCTTGCTTCCTTGTTTGTGACCTAGATGTGGACTGGCTGACAAAGTGCTCAGGTGTGGTAGGAAAACTCACCACTTGTCAAAAGTGTTTTTAAAACGCACCTTCCAACGATGAATTGGCTTTTTTGGGGGGGAGATTTTAACAATGCTGTATAATTTGTATGTAGAGCACATTTTCTGTACTATTTCCAAGGAAAAGTATGGCAAAAAATGTACGCAATTACAAGTACATGTAGCTTCTGTCAAATTTGTATAGTATAGTATATAAAATACTACGCCATTTTTACGCCATTTTTGTTGCATTATAGATCAGTCTTACTTATAAAACTTGATCAATTCAACAGTTTTTTGCTGCATTTACTAATTACATTTACATGGCTTGAATTGTACTCAAGTACAAGTACAAGTACATGTTCTAAAATCTACTCGAAAAAGTAAATATTAAAATATTACTACCCCTGCATCAACATGTTCTTGCTTTGCCCGGAATTTAAGTCATTAAATCCATCTCCACGGACACAAGCAGTTGACCCCACCAGGCCACGTTACAGATCGGCTCTGTGGAGAGGCAAACCCGCTCTGCAGTGAGAATGCATGTTTTTCAAGATAATTTAGCCTTAAAACACAATAACTGCATTATCAGTAAGTTAAATGCCATACAATGGAACATTCAGGAAAAGCCATTGTATTTCCATGGTGACAAGAAGACCAGAGAAGTTGGTTTAAAGTCTTATTTAATCTTACTTTTCTGACCTCAACCTTCTGGTCTACCCAAACCATGAAGCTCATCTGCTGGAACACTGATGACTTAAGCAGTTAAAATGAGGCTAAAAGCGATACCTGCAGCTGCAACAAAAAGCCTTGGATTACGACCATATAAGGTAATGTTTTGAGATGGCCAAAACATCCAGGATTACTGAAGAAACACAACTTCAGGCATGTATTTGATGATTAAACAACATTATATGAGTTTTAATTAAAATATGTTAATTTAGCATCATGGAGTGGACAAAACAACACGGTCCCTTATTTTTCCCTCTTGAGGCTCCTTGTTGACCCAGATGCGAGTAGACACAGGTGTGGGCGCTCACCTCCTCTCTTAAGGCGCTTTAACAAGTGGACCAAACTTGTTAACCGGCTGCACCGTCCCAGGGCTAAAGGGGGGTCCCGTGGGTGCTCCAAAACATGACGTTCGGCCACCGCATGTTCGCCATACCAACCGGCCGTACTGGGTTGTTGTTAATTGGACACCGGGGCCCGCAATTAAGGCCGTCCACCGATCAGAGAGGCGACGAGGGAGAAAAACAAGAGAGGAAGAGACACGTGTCCGCCACAACACAAACAAAAAACACACATATGAGAGAGGGAGGAGGGGGACTGAAAGAGAGAGAGTGAAGAGAAGAAAGGAGGAGAAGAGGGGAGAAAGAAGAGGGAAAGAGAGGGAAGAAAAGAGATGAGGGATGGAGGGAGACAAGGGAGGGATAATAGAGACATTGAGCGAGGGGGGACAACATAGATGGGACCGGGAGAGAGAGTGGGAGAAGGTGAGAGAAAAAGGATGAAAGGGGAGAGAGTTCAGGGGGGAAGTGGGGAGAGGAGAAAGAGAGAAGAGGTAAAGAGATGAAATGGGGAAGGCGAGAGAGGAAGGTCAGAGAAGAAAGTCAAGCGAAGGAAGGGGAAAGAGAGAGAAGAGGGAGGAGAGAAAAATAGGGTGGACGAGAGAGGAGGGTCAGAGAAGAAGCACAAGAAAGGGAGGAGAAAGCAAGAGAAGAGGAGAGAGAGAAAAAGAAAAATAGGTAGGACAAGAGAGGAGGGTCAAGAGGGGAGAGGAAAGAGAGAGGGAAGAGAGAGAAAAGAAGGGAGTGCGAGAGAAGAAGGTCAGAGAAGAAGGTCAAGAGAGGGAGAGTGGAAAGAGAGAAAAGAGGGAGAGAGAGAAAAGAGGTCGGACATGAGAGAAAGGTCAAGAGAGGGAGAGCAAAGAGAGAGAAGAGGGAGTGAGAGAGGAGGGTCAAGAGAGGAAAGAGAGAGAAGAGGGAGAGAGAGAAAAAGAGGCAGGACAAGAGAGGAGGGTCAGAGAAGAAGGTCAAGAGAGGAGAGAGGAAAGAAAGTGAGAGTAAGTGAGGGTGGCGGGGAAAGTGGGAAACAGAGAGGGAGAGGAGAAAGAAAAGGAAAAGAAAAAGAAGTTTAGGACATAGTCTGTAACAGTCGTCATAGAAACCAGCATCAACAACGGTAGAAATGGAGGCGTCCTTGTTTAGACTACGCGCAGGACGGACAATTCCACAACAGTTCTGAAAACTTTGAACACAACAGGGAGAAAGTGGAGAGGGAGAGTAGAAAAACGGGGAAGCAAAAACAGGGACGAGGGAGCGAGAAGAGGAAGGGTGAAAAGCAGGGAGAAAGAAGAGAGAAAGGAGAAATGAAACCAGGGAAAGGGGGGTACGAAATAGGTAGGAGGCTTTTCTGTTCTTGTCCCCTCCTGTAGTGTTCTCGGGAGTTCATTAGGAGCTGGGTGACGGGAGGTCCTCAGGGAGACCCCGACACAAACACACGTGTTCAAGAGGACGACAACAGCACACGGACAAATGTTTCCATGTACACACGGAGAAGAGGAGGGCCGGACAACAGGCTTTAGAGCAGTTTGGAGGCGATACAACTGCTTTCTGCGCTTTATCACGGGACGGAACAGAAGGTTTACAGGGATTTATGCGTTATCAGTCGAATGTAATCAATTATAAATAAATAAATAAACCAATTATAGTATTGTAATGCAGTTGTATTGTTTATATTGTTGTTCAAGTGTAGCATCTCTGAATATCGGCTTGTTCTTGTACATCTTCACTCGATTGCACACGTTTTTGTCCAGTTTTGACAGAGATTAAAAGTACATGCCTATTTTAAAAGAGTAATAACGCAATTAAATGTTAAAAGAACATATTAAAGGCGACTTTTTGTGGATGATTTGCCACCTGCTTGACCGGAATGTTACACAGTATGGCATTAAACAACACGATCTGTGGATACAAGCAGGCGAGACAAAGTTACAGGTTAGATCTGCGGAGAGGCAACCCAGCTCACAGTAAAAATGCATGTTTTTCAAAGGTTTTAACTGATAAAATACACTTTCAATTGAACAAATGCATGCATGACAAGTTTAATGTCAGAAAAGTTACATAGCGTTATATATATTTTGTGGCGTAAAACAAATACAAATGAATTATTCTGTTGTGTCTGAACTTTCACTGACGGCAGGTGAATATGGACCAGTGAATTCACTCTGTCACTGCATCCAACAGATCAGTGTGTGGATGCAAAACAACTTTCTCCAGCTGAACTCAGACAAGACTGAAATCATCGTCTTTGGCCCACAGAAACTAAGAGAAAGTGTTAGCAGTCACCTCCAGTCTCTCTGTCGAAAATTAAGAAATCTAGGAGTAATAATGGACTCAGACATGAATTTCAACTGCTACATCAATTCAAAAACATCAGCAGCTTTTTTCTATCTGAAAAACATTGCTAAAATGGAAAGTTTCTAGTGTCTAAACCAGACCTGGAGAAGACTTATCCATGCGTTTGTCTTCTAGTAAGATTAGACTACTGTAACGGCCTGCTCACTGGCCTCTCCAAACGAGCTGTAAAACAGCTGCAGTACATCCAGAAACGCTGCTGCTCGGGTCTCTGACCAGAACCAGGAAGTACGATCACATTAGTTCTGTGCTCAGGTCTCTGCACTGGCTCCCTGTGGCTCAGAGAATAGACTTCAAAGCAGCTCTGCTTGTATACAAGTCTAGGCCTAGTGCCAAAGTACATCTCGGACATGTTAGTGGCATATGAACCATCTCGGACTCTGAGGACTTCAGGAACCTCCTGCTGGTGCCCAGAGTCAGGACTAAACATGGACCGGCTTCCCGCTGGTGACTAGAGCCAAGACCAGACACGGGGAATATGCGTTCCAGTTCTGTGGGGAAAAGGTCTGGAATAGCCTTCCAGAGGTTGTGAGACGGGCCCCCACCCCGGCGGTGTTTAAATCTAGGCTAAAGACCATTTTGTTTGGCCTGGCATATGACTGAAATGTGTTTTTATTGATGTATTGTGATTCACATTGTGTTTTTAATGTGTTTTTAATGTTGTAAAGCACTTTGAATTGCATTTTTGTACGAATTGTGCTCTACAAATAAAATGTGATCGATTGATAATTCTATAAGACTTTTTCTTGACTAATATTTGCTTTTCTTTTAGTCTTATTGTGTATTTTGTCCAGATCATTTTCCTGTTTTGACTCTCTATTATTCAAGCTTGGGCCATCACTTTAATCATCACATTCATAACTCATACAACTAAACTTTTCAACCTATTTCACAGTTTAGTTTTCCGACTGCAAAACAACAGCACGACTGTTACATTTTCCCTTTTCACCGTTCGACTGACGATTGAAGAGCCCCGGTGAATGAGACAGAAAATTGGTGGGGAAACGTTAATATTTAAAAAGGTCGAGAGTCTCCAGGAGAGTTATGGTCTTCGGGGACGGCAGACTTTTGGACGACTGTGCGCAGACGAAGTGACAAGTTTGACGGGTAAACAACAGCAGAGGGACGCGCCTGTTTGCGTGATCGGGCTCACTCGTTCACTCTCTTTGTACCTTCATTAACTTTTAACCGTGACTTATGAATTTCATATCAGTGCTCTTTCGGATCAGACTGTTTATCTGACTGGCGGCGCGGTCTCCCAGGGTTAAATGATGGAGTTGAACACAAAACACTGTGAAACATGGCAACATTCAGCTGGTGCCAGTGGAGAGTCTCAAAGGTCATCAAAAAGGATTTATCGGAGCGATTGTATTACAAATATGTATCGACAATTTAAGCCCAAAGGTACTACACAACCTGTTCCCTAGAAATGTAAAAAAAACAACAACAACATTATATCACACCAGTACAACAGCAGGGGTTTTTATTATCCTTTCTACTTATAATTTACAAATGTGTACCCATTTTAACACAACTGTAGACATCTCACTCTTGCTATTTCCTGTATAACTTAAGATAATGTCACAAGGCCTTATTTGGCATAACATTTTTAAACAAACAGCTGTTTACAGACTTTAAAAACTCAGAGGAGCAAATGGACTACAAGTGCTGTGGATGAGTATGAAAATTTACTTTGCTTGGAATGTGGTAAGAACTCTATCTTTCATTTATTCAATTACAGGCGATTGTATTGTCAAAAATACTGAATATAACGTTAAAACAGTTAAGGCTAATATAGTTATAGTATATTATAAGCCGTTTAATTATTTTACTATTTGTAATAAAAGCAAGACATTCGTATATAACTTGATGAACAAAGTTTGTGTACGGCTGTCCATCTGATCCTAAAATATAACACCCGGACATTTGGAAAAATTAGGCTCGTTAAAACTGTCTGCATGTAGGCTAACGTTTATTAGCATTAGCCAGCTGCTAACAAACAGGTCAACGCTCAGTCTGGAGGGATTACTGGAAGTCCACTGGTCCCTCCTGACCACAGTAATATATTTCTGGACAAATGGGGTCTTTGGAATGTTACAGCAGAGGAATCCTTTGTTTTGAGACTTTTTGAAATCCTTTGTTTTGAGGCTATTTGTTGGCACAGTCCACAGTGCAACATTCGGCTTTCGTCCTCAAGATGGCGGCAGCAATGAGTGTGTGACATCACTTCAGACCCATAAATACCATCTTTTACACGTACTATTTGTAAGAGTATAGTTGAGGGGATTTTTATAGCACTAAAGTGGAGTCGACTTTTGAAAACAAGACAAAAAGAGTAAAATTGAGAGCCTCAAACATTATCTGTTATTGCAAATTGAAACGATGGACAGTTACGGAATCAACAGTGAGATTTTACATTTGGTAAACAATAAAAAATAGTATTGCCTGTATGCATATTCTTCTCATTAGCATCTAGAGCCTATTTTTCAGCTGACTGGTTGAGGTTGCGTCAGGCCAGAGATGCTTATGGAGCATGTTTCGTGTTTGCGCTTGCAGGTAGGTATGGTCACCCCCGACGACGCGCTGTTGTGATGCAAGTCTTGTTTTTGCGTCCCCGATGTCATGGGACTGCCCCCTGCTTTTATGTCTGCTTAATTATATCCTGTGGTCTGCGCGGGGCCTCAGCGCTGCGCGTGCACATGTGCTATTGTTGTTCAGAAATGTGTTAGCGCTCCGAGCTTTAGCCGCGCTGTTCATTTAGCCTGTGTGTGTGTTTTTGTGTCCGAAGTGTCCTTGGAGATCAATCCTCCGCATCTTATCTTTAATGAAGGGAAGAGGGGAGAGGGGGGAAAGAAGGGGAGAGAAAACATAGAGAGGAGGGAGAGAGAGAGGGAGAGAGAGAGAGGGTAAAAGAAGATGGGGGAATGAAGAGGGAAGAGGTCATCAACAAAAGAAGAAAAGTGAAGAGAGTGAACGAGAGAAGGGGAAAGACAGGATTGGAGAGGAAATATTAAAGAGGAAAAGAGAACAAGAAGACAGAGGAAAACAGAGAGAGACGACATTGAGAAGAATAAGAGAGGGAGAGATTACAGAGGAATCAGAGTGAAAGAAGAGGGAACAAGAGGAGCGAAAAAGTGATTAAAGAATGAGTGAGTGAGAAAGAAGAAAGGGAGACTGAGGAAAAGGCAGAGAGACAAGACAGAAAGAGAAGGGAATGAGGAAAAGGAGAGGATTGGAGAGAGATGGCTAAAGAGAGAGAGAAAGCGATAGAGAAGAGGCAGAGCAAGCAGGGAGAGAAGAGACAACAACAACAACAACAACAACAGAAATGGGGTGACAGAGTAAAAGAGAGAAAGGAATAGGAGTGGGAGAGAGAGAGAGATGAAAGGGAGACTGAGGAAAAAGAGGGAAACGAGGAAACATAAAGAGAAGAGAATGAGTGAGAGAGAGAGGAGGCGGAGCAAGCAAGAAGAGAAGAGGAGGAAACGAGACAACAACAGATATATAAGGGGTGAGAGAGTAAGAGAGGGGGAGAGAGAGTAAGAGAGGGAGAGAGAGAGAGAGAGAGGGAGAGAGCAGAGGGAGAGAGTGGGGAAAAAGTCCAAGTGAGAGAGGGAAAGAAGAACAAAAGAGTGAGAAGACGAGAAGTCATTGAGTGAAGGAGAGAGAGCAAGTAAGAGAAAAGAAAGACTGAGTGGGAGAAGGGCAGAGAGCGGAAGAGAGAGGAGGAAGAGAAGGATAGGTGGGAGAGAGAGAAACAGAATGAGGGACATAGAGAGTGAGAGAAAAGAACAACTGAGAGGGAAAAGGGCAGAGAGAAGAAGAGAGAGGAGGAAGAGAGAGATAGGTGGGAGAGAGAGAAACAGAATGAGGGACATAGAGAGTGAGAGAAAAGAACGACTGAGAGGGAAAAGGGCAGAGAGAAGAAGAGAGAGGAGGAAGAGAGAGATAGGTGCGAGAGAGAGAAACAGAATGAGGGACATAGAGAGTGAGAGAAAAGAACGACTGAGAGGGAAAAGGGCAGAGAGAAGAAGAGAGAGAGGAGGAAGAGAGAGATAGGTGCGAGAGAGAGAAACAGAATGAGGGACATAGAGAGTGAGAGAAAAGAACGACTGAGAGGGAAAAGGGCAGAAGAGAAGAAGAGAGAGGAGGAAGAGAGAGATAGGTGCGAGAGAGAGAAACAGAATGAGGGACATATAGAGAGTGACAGAAAAGAACGAACTGAGAGGGAAAAGGGCAGAGAGAAGAAGAGAGAGGAGGAAGAGAGAGATAGGTGCGAGAGAGAGAAACAGAATAGGGACATAGAGAGTGACGAGAAAAACTGAGAGGAAAAGGGCAGAGAGAAGAAGAGAGAGGAGGAAGAGAAAGATAGGTGCGAGAGAGAAAGTGAGAGAACAGAGAGAGGAGGAAGAGAACGATAGGTGGGAGAGAGAAAGTGAGAGAACAGAGAGAGGAGGAAGAGAACGATAGGTGGGAGAGAGAAAGTGAGGAAAAAGAAAGACTGAGAGGGAAAAGGGCAGGGAGAGAAAGAGAGAGGAGGAAGAGAAAGATAGGTCTGAGAGAAACAGAGAAACAGAATGAGAGAGAGAGAGAGAGGAAAAACGGTGTGAGAGAGGAAAAGCGATGAGAAAAAGAGACATTAAGCGAGGTAGAGAGAGAGGGCCTGTTGCAGCGGCACAGTCCATGTCCCTGAGGGGGAGGAGAGTGTTTTAATTGGCTGTGAGTAGCTGGTTAATGCTCCTGACTCCTGCTCCTGCTGCTCCTGCTGCTCCTGCTGCTGCCGCTCTGGCTCTCACCTCCTGTGGCCACTTTACATCACTGAATTGACAAGGGCGCTCTGGGCCCCGGCCAAGCCTCCGCCGACCACAGCCACGCGCGCTAACTGCCCGCACGACACCCGAGCATTAGTTAGCATGGCAACAGGATCATGAGAGAGAGCGCATTTGTGCTAATGAGGAGAGGAGATGCTAAGTTTGTCATGAGGCTTTCTAACAGAGGCGAGTGGCTAAAACCTGTACTAAGAGTAACGTTACTTCAAACTAATGATACTCAAGCAAAAGTAATCCAAGACAGTAAATAAGTAATTGGGGAAACTACACTCAAATAAGAACAATTGTAAGAGTAACTGTAACTTGACGTTATAATTTGAGTTTGAAACTTTAAATATTGCTGGTGTTTTCAAAAAATGACAAAAAAGTGACAAGTATGAGTACAACCTAAATATGACCCCCTCAAGTAGGAGTAAAAGTATACAGTCCGCGAGGTAATTTCCCTTGACGATCAATAAGGTTTATTACGTTGGACTTACTAAAAGGAGACTAAAGGGCAGGTTCTCTGAGCACAAATATGTACACAAAACTGAACTTCCCCATTGCGAAACACTTCAAATCTTCTAATCATTGCAGCGTCATCCAAATAAAAGTTAAGGCCATTGAGGTGATCCCCAAAACTGTCAAGGGGGGGGGGGGGCAGTATGGTTCGGACACTGGCACAGACGGACGCCTACTGGATAGAGACCCTCAAAGATTGGTCATACATACTGAATGAGGGTGTTGATCTCTCTGCTTTCCTAGAACATCACAGACCGTCTAATAGTATGTTCTTTTTCTTTTATGGTGTTTACGGTAGAGGTCCGGAGCTCCGGTTGGTTTAATCCTAAAAAATCTTAAAAATGGTTAAAGAATTGTTGTGAATGTGAATAGTTTTTTATAAGATTACTTTTATGTTTTTTTTCTTTTTTTTAAAAATTATGACTGTTATTTCATATTACACATTTTGTATGCGTTGTTGAAATATCGTGTCATGTGGGTGTAGCATGTGATTCGGTCATGTGACTCATCCCTGGTCTATGTAAATCACGTGGCATCATTTGGACTCGTTCGTGCCCTGGAGAAGGCCCCACGCCGCCGAAACGCGTAGGCTCATCCCCGTGTTAATAAAGGATTTTTTGCTCTCGAAGTGCCTCAGATTCTTCTTTTCTTTATCAATAAGGTTCTTCTAAGTCTAAGAGAACTACTCCTTTTAGTGACTCAAGTAAATGTACTCAAACCAACATAAGTGAACACAGTAGAAAATATGCAGCGGTGACAATTATGATGAGAAGAAACATTCCAACGTTAGCAATAACAGTGTTTATACTTCATGCTTTCAGATGGAGGACACGGGCCTAAGTATGCGCAGTAAATCTATGGGGGATTCACTGCTTTTGAAAGAAGTATCTAAATGTACGACCCACAAATGCTGAACCTTATCATCATTTGTTAGCGATTAGCTCCACAAACTTGTTATGTTCATCTAATGACTCAATCATGTCTTTGGGGTTGAGAAATGGCACCAATGTGAAGATACAAGGCAAAATACGGCGTCTTTGGAATGGTTTCTATAACTGGAACATGAAACCCGCAAATTGAGGATTGGAAAATGTATTATAGGAAAGAATATAAATGTTTCACGCGTTTTAGAGTGGCGGGCTACGCTGTGAACCCTTTCTTACTCTCTCGCCTCATCAACAACCTCAAAAAAAAAAGAAAAAGAAAAAGACATCCAGACGGATCATTCACGTCATCCCACCCATTCTTCGCTACATGCTAAGCCCAAAATAATTAAATATAGCCGCGCAACGAGCGTGCTGCCGTGGGGAGCGAGGTCTTTCCGAGTGATATTTTCAAACGCAGAATATGCCACGACTCGGCTCGCTTTAACGCCGCCGCTTCATGTTGACAAAGGGCCTTCCGCTGGTTCTCTGCGCCGACACATCAGGCAAAGTGGAACAAGCGCGATGGAGACGGAGGCATCAAAGGCGGGCTGTCAGCTTGTAGGTGCGGGCTTCATCTGGAGAAATCTATTCCTCTCTCTTCAATCCTTTTGTTTTTCAAACCCGGCGTCTTGAGCCGGTGGCAGGGTGTTGTCTAATTAATGCTCGCGAGTGTGTGTGTGTGTGTGTGTGTGTGTGTGCGTGGAGTTGACCTAAAAAAAAAATAATAAAGAAAAGAAAACTGTTCTTCTTGTCACTCGTGCTTGAATGTCATTGCTGTCACGTTGTCATATGAAGGTTGTCAGGCTGTTTTTTTTCCCTCTGAAAGGCGCTAAGTTAATGATATGTTGTGCTTGACCCCGGCAGAAATATAGTCTTTATAGTTCGACCTGGAAGGGGAAGAAACTACGGCGATGTCTGTCAGTCCCGGCAGCTCGAGAGAGTACACTCAAGACACGATTATGATCCACAATGGAGGTTATAGTTGACAGTTGCACTACTTATGTCTGGTAATGTCTGCTTTGTTTGTGAGAAAAACCCATTCAAATGGACTGGAACGTTGGATGCTGGAGTAGTTCTTATGCTGCGTTCAGGGAAACTGGGAGGTCGGATATTTCCCGCTTGAATGTTACAAGTTCCGACTAAGGATGTCACGATATCACATTTTAGAGTTACGATAATTGTGGGGAAAAACAGAACGATTTAACCATTATTCACGATTATTGTACGAGACTGTGACAATACGACAGTGACATCTTTAATTTTCCTTCATTCCCGTGGCGTGACACATGCTATGCCTCAAGCTATGCCAAAAAAACTGTACTTTCTGAAAGACAAAATAAAGTTAAATGTGACAAAAGTTATTTACATGTTAGTCTATTTTTATTTATGGCCGATAGAAAATACTTAAATTTGCTTCTAAAATCATCACGATTATTATTTGTTGTTTCTTACGATTATATTTGTGACCTGAATAATCATGATTATTGATTAGCCTGATAATCTTGACAGTGTTTTAGGGTTTCAACTAAATTAACCGGAATGTAAAATACTTGGCTAACGCTAATCCGTAGGCTAAAGAAATGGAACAGTTAAACATATGAATCTAACATGATAAACGTCAGAATATTGTCTGACTTGTGACTTGTAACTAACATTTAGATTGTTTACGTCAGGGGTGTCCAAACTATGGCCCGGGGGCCAAATGCGGCCCGCAGACCAGTTTCTGTTGGCCCTCCAGCTTCCTGCTAAGTTTACCCAAACAACCAAATGTATACTTTTTACTGTAAAATTGGAAAAATTCCATCATTTTCTTGTCATACCAACCTAGTTTTAATGTTCCAAGTCTTAATAAAGGTGTAAAGGCTAGTGATTCACTTCATTGTCGGGTTGTCTGTGGCCCTCTGATCCATATCAGTTTCAAAATGCGGCCCTCTGTGAAAAAAGTTTGGACACCCCTGATTTATGTGCTTGCTAACTACTCAGATCTACAGTTTGTGGTGATTATCATTGTTGTTACACGTCACAGTTGATCTCACATGTGAGGTGGGAGTCCTTCGACAAACTCCCAGTTCACAAGATGATTTACCATGATTCCAGAAAAAAAAAAAATGATGTTGAAGCAGGAAAAAAATCCCAGTTACCGGTTTCCTGGAACCGAGCCGTTGTTCCAAGGCAAGGCAAGGCAAGTTTATTTGTAAAGCACAATTCATACACAAGGCAATTCAAAGTGCTTCACACAACAGGAAAAAATTCATTAAAATCACAAAGACATGGCAGAAATCACAAAATAATAGTTCAAGACATAAAAGAGAAGAAAAGCATTTCAGTTTTTAGTTCCATACCTCACAATGGATTTACACATGGTGCGCAAAAGTCCCACTTGAGCCCGCTGTCATTCTGTGAAGTAAATTTCCCATTCATTTTTTTTACCTGTTTTTTCCTGTTTGAAAATGTCAAATATTAAAAGTTCAAAGGCATGACAGGGGCAGCCATGTGGTATTTAATGTCCGTAACGCAGTTGTCAATCCAAGACTCATCACAGGTCACCACCAACAAGACGTTATTTATTTATTTATTTATTTTTATCTTGCAATGTCACAAAGAAAAAGGGGTCGATTACATAGTTATTTTGTATAATAAAGTGCATTTGACAGGTTTTTGTGTTTCTATTTTAAATACTATACAGCACAAGGAAGTCTAATTGTGTATTGTGTGTACAAGTATTGGCTAGATTAAACTAACCAAGCAATATTACAATACCTGTTCTAGTTTGTACAGTAGTTATTTATTTGTTTTTACTCAAGGCTACCACTGCTTTCACGCGGCGTTCGGGAGAGTCGGAGGGACCAGTGATTTCCCTGAAGATGAACTGCTTCTTCAGGCTGAGTGATGCCATCTGTACCTCACGCGCCCCAAAGCTTCATCTCCTCTTTCCCCACCAACGCGAAATGTAAACACCAACTGTGTCACATTTTAACATCACACACAACAACAACAACAACAACAACACGAGCAAAGAATACACCCGAAACCGTGTCTGTCACTTCTCGATACAGATTGTTACTAGAGAAACTGGGACGTTTTGCGCAGCCGTTCAATCAATACATCGACAAAAGTCCATGAAATTGCATTAAAGTGAAGTTTTTTTCATGGGTGTTACTGTTTAAAAAGAAATATTCAAACTTATGAGCCACAATTGTTGAACTTTATCATCAATTGTTTAGGATTATCCACACAAACTCTCCATTATTAATCTGAAATTATTACGAGAATGTATTTTCCATTTGTTTCTTTATTTGTTTTTTGTTTTTTTTAATACAGAGAACGCATTCAACTTTGTGTCGTTTTTTGTTTCATGTAGATAAGCTCAAAGTCACGTCAACAAATCCGCAATCTGACCACACGAATTTAACTTTTTGGAAATATTCACCAAAAGTCAATCAAATGCAGTGATAGTGGTCAGAATGTTATTGATTGGTCAGTAAATTAACTTTCGATCATTAAAAATCTGAAAAAGGAGTGCGTGATAAAAACAGAAAGGAAGTCAAATTGTATGTATGGGTTTAATTGCTATATGATATGTAAACAACAACAAAAAATGCGGTCAAAACTATATAATTGTATCTTTATTATTGATCAAAAGTCGACAAAACCTAGAGTGCTACAGGTTCTATTATGTTTCAGATAAACTTTATCACGTACCATAAAACAGAATAAAATACTTTTGAATACAATAGTTTTAATTAATCTATCTAAATATTAATTACAGAGCAGTTCCCAGTTAAGCAAATAAAGAAAGAGAGGAAAAAAAATGTAATTTATTATGTTGATCTATTACACTTTTTATATATATATGTCAAAAATAAAGGCGTACAAGTCCCAACGTTGAATATAATATACTGTATAGTTTAAAATGGAGATGGAGGAAAGTCAATTTCTACAGTAGAATTTGGTGTTTAACATTTAAAAAAAAAACTAATTTATGGTTAATTTCTCTTGAAACAAACACATGAAACAAAAACTGGCAGAAAATTCAAGATGGAGTTTGTGGAGCCGATCCCTGACAAATAAGGATAAGGTTCAACATTTGTGGATCATAAGTTGGGACATTTCTTTCAAAAACGGTAAATAAGCGACCCCTGCCCTCCATCGGAAAATATGACATTTTTATAACATCAATGCAACCTATTCCATGTGCTTTTAAAATACAATTCTCAACCTGTATTCAATATGTAAATAGAGAATGAGATAGGAAAAGTGATGCATTCCTCCTAAAGGTTGATATGTTTTCAGCGTAAAAAAAATACTGAAGCTGTTTACAGTCATTTCAATAAATCCACTTTAGCCAAATGACCTTTTATAATCTCTTGCCAGTTTTATTTCCGTGTAAAAACTTTGATGCCACTTGCGCGTGTGTGTGCGGATCGGCTGGGGACCTGCTGCCCCGACGCCTCTAAGTGCCTATAAATATCTAAATGTCAGTGTACATGGTTTGACTTTCAAGCTCTGCGCCGGCGAGCTCTTCATAAAGATGTAAGTACACACACGTAACCCCGGAGTGGCCCCAGCTGCCCCCTGCAGAGGGCAGCACTGAGCCAAAACACCTCGGGCGCCGTGTCAGTATCACAGGGGAGCAAACACGGAGAGGAGGGGTGGGGGGGGGGACAAAAGTGGCATTTCCAGAGCATCCACACACATTCTCCATCCTCCCCCGCTCCTCCTCAGCCCTAGGCCTCGTAAAATTGGACTTATGACTGGGTTTGCAGCATAAATAAGTCCCTTTGATAGTTAGCGCAGGAAGTTACGACCCTCGTGGGTGCGTGGAGGGACAGTGGCGGGGCGGCTGGTGCTGTCCCGTAGCTGTGATCCTCTCCGCGATTCAGGGCACGCTCTCTTCATTACCGCCGGCCCACAGGGGACTTGTTTTTTCTGCAAGATTAATGAGTGCCGCGGAAATTCTCCAGCGCATCTCGATAATTAAGTCTTTGTTTATCAAAAAAACAAGTTATATTAGGAGCAGGAAATTCGCAGTAATTATTCATAATCCTAACAATTCAAGTGTAGCTACCTCATTTGCCTGTGTAATTCTGCTTTTTAATTTCTTGCATACATTTGCATATTAATTTTTGCCCATCGGCGGCTGGGGCTCTGACAGTTTTCTCCCTTTACTTTCCTCGCCTCTCCCCTCTCGGCGTGATGTTTTTTGCCCGGGGTGCGGCTCAGTTGGGTGGCATTTCGGGCCGGGTGTATAATGATAAATTATGAATCGTTCTAATTTGCCGCATAATGAAGTCACCACCCTCTCATCTGCCTCTTCTCCGGTCTCACAGACGGCCCCGGTCCTTGCCCCCGCGATCGCTCCACGCCGCAGTGACACAACCTTCAGCCATGTGGTCATTAGGGACAGAGAAGCCACGTCCTGCGGGTGTGAGGAGAGAGAGAGAGCCGCGGTTCTGATCCAACACTTACATCATGGTAACTACACCCCCCTCTATCGTACGCTGAAGATGTCACCATGTCAAATTATTAAGCTTTACAATTCTTTAAAAAAAAAACACAAAAAAAAATGTGTGATTTTACAAGCTTTAGAGAATAGAAAAAGAAAAAGCGTAGTATGTTTTTCCCACACACAGTTCTGCCAAGACACCTTTAACAAACCAGTCCCAAAGCCCTAAACTTAACCAAATAACCTGAACCTGATCATGATAAAATATATTGTATGAAAAAGATATTTGCTAGCGCAGCCAACAGTGCAAAGTCGCGGTTGTTTGGCAGAACTGGGTTGTGACACGCACACTTAACACCACATGTAACACCACATTAAAACTGGGACAAAACTATAGGACTAAATTAAAACTAAATGAAAACCATGCCAGGCTAAACCAGGACTTAAACCAGTGTACAAACTACCAGTACAAGTCAAACATGAGTGTCAATACTAACTGGTGAAAACATGGTGCAAAATGGTCAAAACACCACATCCTGCACAGACAAACGGAACAACATACCATGACACCTGCTAAACCATTGGTGCAAACTGGACCACACCATGGTGCAAAGACCAGGAACCAAATCGCACGTGGTGAACATCTGAACATGGTGCAAGAAACCAGGACCACATCACCTGAACATGGTGCGAAACCAGGACACATCATGGTGCTAAACCAGGGCCACATCGCACAACCTGAACATGGTGCAAAACCAGGACAAAACCAGGACCACCATCGCACCTGGTGCAAGGAACATCGCACCGACAAAAAACATGGTGCAAACCAGGACCACATCGCACCTGAACATGGTGCGAACCAGGGCCACATCGCACCTGAACATGGTGCAAGACCAGGACCACATCGACACTGAACATGGTGCTAAACCAGGACCACATCATGGTGCTAAACCAGGGCCACATCGCACCTGAACATGGTGCTGAACCAGGGCCACATCGCACCTGAACATGGTGCAAAACCAGGACCACATCGCACCTGAACATGGTGCTAAACCAGGACCAGATCGCACCTGAACATGGTGCTGAACCAGAACCACATCACACCTGAACATGGTGCTAAACCAGGACCAGATCACACCTGAACATGGTGCGAAACCAGGACCACATCATGGTGCTAAACCAGGGCCACATCGCACCTGAACTGCATGGTGCAAGACCAGGACCACATCGCACCTGAACATGGTGCTAAACCAGGACCACATCATGGTGCTAAACCAGGGCCACATCTCACCTGAACATGGTGCAAGACCAGGACCACATCGCACCTGAACATGGTGCTAAACCAGGACCACATCATGGTGCTAAACCAGGGCCACATCGCACCTGAACATGGTGCTAAACCAGGACCACATCATGGTGCTAAACCAGGACCAGATCGCACCTGAACATGGTGCTGAACCAGAACCACATCGCACCTGAACATAGTGCCAAACCAGGACCACATCACACCTGAACATGGTGCTAAACCAGGACCACATTGCACCTGAACATGGTGCTTATCCAGGACCACATCGCACCTGAACATGGCGCTAAACCAGGACCACATTGCACCTGAACATGGTGCTAAACCAGGACACATTGCACCTGAACATGGTGCCAAACCAGGACCACATCGCACCTGAACATGGTGCCAAACCAGGGCCACATTGCACCTGAACATGGTGCCAAACCAGGACCACATCGCACCTGAACATGGTGCTAAACCAGACCACATTGCACCTGAACATGGTGCCAAACCAGGGCCACATTGCACCTGAACATGGAGCTGAACCAGGACCACATTACACCTGAACATGGTGCAAAACCAGGACCACATCACAACCTGAACATGGTGCAAACCAGGACCACATCGCACCTGAACATGGTGCAAAACCAGGACCACATACGCACTGAACATGGTGCAAAACCAGGACCACATCGCACCTGAACATGGTGCGAAACCAGGGCCACATCGCACCTGAACATGGTGCAAGACCAGGACCACATCGCACCTGAACATGGTGCTAAACCAGGACCACATCATGGTGCTAAACCAGGGCCACATCGCACCTGAAACATGGTGCTGAACCAGGGCCACATCGCACCTGAACATGGTGCAAAACCAGGACCACATCGCACCTGAACATGGTGCTAAACCAGGACCAGATCGCACCTGAACATGGTGCTGAACCAGAACCACATCACACCTGAACATGGTGCTAAACCAGGACCAGATCACACCTGAACATGGTGCGAAACCAGGACCACATCATGGTGCTAAACCAGGGCCACATCGCACCTGAACATGGTGCAAGACCAGGACCACATCGCACCTGAACATGGTGCAAGACCAGGACCACATCGCACCTGAACATGGTGCTAAACCAGGACCACATCATGGTGCTAAACCAGGGCCACATCGCACCTGAACATGGTGCTAAACCAGGACCACATCATGGTGCTAAACCAGGACCAGATCGCACCTGAACATGGTGCTGAACCAGAACCACATCGCACCTGAACATAGTGCCAAACCAGGACCACATCACACCTGAACATGGTGCTAAACCAGGACCACATTGCACCTGAACATGGTGCTTATCCAGGACCACATAGCACCTGAACATGGCGCTAAACCAGGACCACATTTGCACCTGAACATGGTGCTAAACCAGGACCACATTGCACCTGAACATGGTGCCAAACCAGGACCACATCGCACCTGAACATGGTGCCAAACCAGGGCCACATTGCACCTGAACATGGTGCCAAACCAGGACCACATCGCACCTGAACATGGTGCTAAACCAGGACCACATTGCACCTGAACATGGTGCCAAACCAGGACCACATCGCACCTGAACATGGTGCTGAACCAGGACCACATCACACCTGAACATGGTGCTAAACCAGGACCACATCGCACCTGAACATGGTGCTGAACCAGGACCACATCGCACCTGAACATGGTGCTAAACCGGGACCAAACCAAGACTTGTTATAATGCAGCCTTTAATAAATATAGTTGTTTCTCAAATTTCCACAAGAATTCTTAAAAATCTATAAAAAAATCCTGAAGTCAATCATCAGTTCATCTTGACATCCTTGCTTTTCACATCATGATTTTGTATCTCTAAAAACATTTATATTGCAAATTCTTTGTCTATTAATAAAGGAAAAAAAAAAAGGTTTTCATTTATTACAAATAATTGCAAAGTACTCATATATTTCCATGTATCTAAATACAATAACTGCCTAGATTAATTTGCCAATCGAACAGGCTTTAGAAAAACAAAGTTTGCAAACCATCCTGGCATGCCCTGTTACAAATGATTACACCCGTAAACACAATTTTAATTCATTTTGACAGGAACATGTAAACAATCTATTTCCTCCATTTGATGTACAAATGACATATTTCAGTAGTTATTCTATGATTGTGCTTGTGTTTCATAACCTCAGATGGGGCCAAGAGCCACTTTTCCCTATTGACTTTGACCATGAAATTCACAAATGTTGAACCGGATGATTTCTCTTAGTGACTAGACTTAAGCACTCTTTGTATATTAGAGAAAAGATTTTACCATCTGTATTACAACTGAATGTTTTGATGTCACATGACAGTGACCTACAGTGCAATGAGTATTTTTCATGATAATCCTAAGCATTTTATCTTTCTTCTGAAACAAATTTAACACTCAAATGTGACAGAAAACGATGAAAATGACTGCTTCTACTATGTTTGAAAAGTTAAAAAAGCAGAGGTCAGAGAGGTCAGAGACACTCTGTTGGCTGATTAAATTCCTCCCATATTTTATTGTAATTTTTATTTTCCCAATTTCTACAATTATTTATGATACACCAAGACCAAACAAAAGAGAACTCTTTAATTCACTTTAGGGCTGTAACTAATTATTTCAGTCCTCAATTTTCAATTCAATTCATTCCACTATTGTAGTGCCGAAATCACAACAGCAGTTGCCTAGGAAATTAGCAAATGTCCCAGAGTCCTCTGTCCTCAGAGAAATGTCCAAAAGTCCCCTGTCCTCAGAGAAATGTCCCAAAGTCCCCTGTCCTCAGAGAAATGTCCCAAAGTCCCCTGTCCTCAGACAAATGTCCCAAAGTCCCCTGTCCTCAGACGGATGTCCCAAAGTCCCCTGTCCTCAGACAAATGTCCCAAAGTCCCCTGTCCTCAGACGAATGTCCCAAAGTCCCCTGTCCTCAGACAAATGTCCCCAAAGTCCCCTGTCCTCAGACAAATGTCCCAAAGTCCCTGTCCTCAGACAAATGTCCAAAGTCCCTGTCCTCAGACAAATGTACCAAAGTCCCCAGTCCTCAGACAAATGTACCAAAGTCCCCAGTCCTCAGACAAATGTACCAAAGTCCCCTGTCCTCAGACAAATGTCCCAAAGTCCCCTGTCCTCAGACAAATGTCCCAAAGTCCCCTGTCCTCAGACAAAGTGTACCAAAGTCCCCTGTCCTCAGACAAAAGTCCCAAAGTCCTCTGTCCTTAGATCCTTCTCGGCAAGGAAAAACTACCAGACCTCTTTGGGATAAAGTAGAAACCTCAAAGAGTTCCGACTCCCTCAGACTGGCAACTGGCAACAATTCTTTTTTGATCAGTCGACTGGTCAAATAATTATGGTCTAATTTACATTGATATATTTTAATTATATTATCAACCAAATAAAGAGTGAAATACGGTTATATGTGTTTTAGAGTCTGTATAGTCCAGATAATAATCACATTTATACAAAATACTACAGTGTTTATGTTTTTTATAATCCACTGGTCACATTCCTTTTTTTAAATCAATATATGAAACCAACTGCAGAGTCACTTTCACAAGAAATACCTCTGAAGCCCCTCACTCAGCATGTTTTTCACTTGATATTTTGACCATGCGTCTGCACCCAAACGATTATTGCGCCCAGCAGCTTTACCATTCACGACGGTTAAAGTCCACTACAATGCGATACTGTCAATATCGTCACACATTTCTACCGTTTTATGCCTTCTAAATTTAAGCTCAGATCCTTTTCCTTGATGAACACATCGATTTGGTGCGGTGACATATGTTTAAGTAGTGGGAGTGCGGCGTTTGTTAAGTGCTAAGCGTTACACAAGACTGGCTGCTGCTGTCATACGGAAATGAATATTGATGATCTCGGGCCTGGTGATGCGCGTTGGGTGACATGTTTGAGAATACAGCCCTGCAGCCATTTAGAAGACATGCTCTCTCAAACACACAAACACACGGACCGACACCCGACGGCATTAAATATGGAGGCGCCTTTAACCTTCTCCGGTGGTAAATACAGACGCTAATGCCACTAATGCAGCTCAATAATTTAGAGAGTTTGAGTCAATCTGCTGAATGTATGCAAACCGAAGAGGAGCGAGTGCCGCGTTGCATGGCATCGCCGTGAGTGGACAAAATCAGCACTTTTTACATGAGGTGACGTCATATATTGCACGAGACGGCTGGTCGTAAACTGCAGTGCAACTTATGCGAGATGGAAGTGAGCCCAGAGTCCAAACGCGTTTTTTGTTGCTGTATGTAAAAAAAAAAAAAAAGAAGAAAAAAAAAAAAAAGAAGAATAAAAAAAAAAAGTGAGTCCCACTTATTATTTTTTATCGATGAATAAGTGGTTGGAAAAAAAATGTATGTAATGTAATTTAAATGTTTTGTTACAGGCGCTGTACTTTTTATTATATGTCACTTTGTTAATGCATCTTGATTATTCACGCGATGAGCTTATAAGCGCTTTTCAAAGCTTTAAGAGCAGTAAGGCTAACAATGACTAGCATGCTTACCGTGCACTTCCTGGTTCGTAGATGATAAAACGCTCTATAATTACCGGCAGACAGTGCACAGTGGTCTCATTTAACCCTTTTAAAATGTGTCCGCACTGTGTCAAAACAAACTGTACATGAAAACATCTGGGTACAGCTACTTTGAAGCAGAAGCAGAAGGGGCTCCGTGCCATCTTCCATGTTGTTGCATTAAAGGTATCTTATCTTGCATCTTTTCAATTACAGGTGATTTATAGCTAGAAATACCTAAAATATGCATCGTGCGTGTGATCTTGGTGAGACGATTGCTCCTACTTTACGTTCAAACGCAGGAGGGTCTTGAACCAGTCGTCCAACTCTGAGACGTTCCATAAGTTGGATAAGAATAATATGAGTCTTACTAACAAGACTCAAGTAACTTTATTTATTGACACTAAGGCTTGTCATACTGTTACTTTGCATACACTTGGTAAGAATACACTATCTTCACTTTACTAAAACTCTTTTTTATTTAACAATTTATTCAAGCTCATAAATGATTATCTATCTTTAATATTTAGTTTTACTCAATCTATTTTCTAATATTCAAAACGACGTTAACATGTAATGTAGAATTGCTTAAATAATGTCAAAGCATTTCTTCAAAAAGTAAATATGATCTTATGTGTGTATGTGTGTGTGTGTGTGTGTGTGTGTGTGTACTTACTTTGTAAAACTTGTACAGGTTAATCCTCCATCTTTGATTCTGGGACTTCTTACAAAGATAATTGATTATTCCAACAGTAATACCTTATCCCAAACTGCCTTTGTGGGGCCTAATAGCCTCACATGTTCAACCCCTGAGTAAAAGTAAAACAGCTCAAGCTTATAATAAGATCAAATAAGAAAAGTATAGAGTCGTAAACACTTGTGCTAATTATTAATCTGAGACAAACAAAACGCACCTGCATGCTGTTGAATCCTCACAATAACACTTTGTCAAATCAGCAACTTGATACCGACATGTGATCAAAAATGCAGGTTTTTTTTTTATGATCATTAATTAAAAACAATTAATGATGAATGTACATTATGAGCTGTTAATGGTGTTACTCTTTGTTTTCTACACAAAGAGTCATGAGTTCAATTTAAAAAAGACATATTATGCTTTTATCTGCTCCCTGGATATAATATGACTCCTGTAGATCATTATTTTATATTATGGTCATTTTAAATTGCAGTAGGGATAGATAACCATTTAATAAAAGAAACTAATCCGCTGATTTCCGGTTGATTTCCGTCTGCCCCTTTACAGAACACCCCCGTCATCAAGTCTATTTCATTTAATATGTCTTCTTTAAGCTTTGACGCTCATAATGTATTGGGCAATGTCAAGTTTTAAAATGAGGAAACTGCACTTGCATGGACTGTGTGAGTTAATTAACACATTAACACATTTGTTTAACACTTCATATAGGGTCATTTCAAGCACATCATTACTGTTAATACATGCAGCTTTATAGGTGAGATACGCACATTTCTTCCTGTTGGAAATACTTGTGACCTAATCTCATTTGAAGTTTGAGGTGCAACTTGATGCACATTAAAAATTGATAGCGTTAAAGAAAAGTTTCATTGTTGAAGCATCTTGTTTGTGGTGAAAACTTTGTGTACGAGGGTTTGAGCGAGTTCGAGTATAGACAAATCTTAAGTTGTCTTTCTAAATGAACATGGTGTCTATTTGGCGCGTGGTTGGAGGATGCCGCTAGACCAGGGGTCCCCAAACTTTTTCCTGTAAGGGCCACATAACTTTTCCCTTCTCTGATGGGGGCCAGGGTCAGTTTGAACCAGAAAAAAGTGTGACGATCGCAGAGGGGCCTAAATGTAAACATGTATTGTTTTCCAGAAAGCCACATATAACCAAATATGAATAACCCTTTCCGAGGACAAATAACCCTCTCTGGGTTCTTCACAGAAAAAAATAATTCAGGAAATATATAATAACACTATTCATGAAATCAATAAAAATCAAATAACCCTCTCTGGGTTCTTCACAGAAAGAAAGTTTGTGTTGTGCCGTGCACAGTCTTGGGAAAAAGTTCAGCTTCAGTTGTCAGAGCAGAATCTATGACTCATATGAGCATGAATAATGCGTCTCTTGTATTGTTCAGGGGGCCGGGTCAAATGTGGAGGCGGGCCGTATCCGGCCCCTGGGCCGTAGTTTGGGGACCACTGCGCTAGACAAACCTGTCAGGAGACGTGGTGCAACACTGCAGTGCTTCACGACACATCTCCAAAAGTTGAGCTCCTCTTGTTCTGGACCTTTACTGGAGGACTTTACCTATGGTGCATATTATGGGTTGATGGGGGAAACTAAAGTGCCCTGAGGCAACCCATGGCACGGGAAAAATCATGGAAACTACACAAAGGCCTGAGAGACCCCCCCGAGTCCAAACTAGGACCTTCTTGTGGTGAGGTAAAACAACTAACCTTTGCACCACTATATTACTTCATTGTCAGCATAACATTAATATAACAAAATTACACGTGTATATGTAGTACACCTTATTGCTTAATTTGTTTGATTTAGCTATACAGGAAAATATTGAAATACCGTACGCCTGACTCATTTAAAACGTTTTTCAGCAAAGGACGGAAACAACAAAGCTTAAAACCCCAAATGGACGCCAGAGCTGCTTATCCTCAAGCAGAGGGGGCACCATTCCAGAGCTAGGGGGTGTAAGGTGTGGAAACATGATCTCTGTCCTAAAGGCGGCACCGGGAGCTGCTCCTGTGACCACAACCTAACGTTCAGGCATGTGTTCAGTAATGGTATTACATTGTGTCAAATGTATGAAAGATTAAATACGATTTCTTGAATTAGAATGGGCATGCACATCTTTGACTTCCACCATCTGACCCCAGACACAGCTCCAACCAATTTGCATGTCCATACTGGTAAATATGATATTCGTTAGATTGCATCGTATTATGTCCGACACTCTTCCTCACCAACATCCTCCCCAGCTGCCATTTTGCATTTTGCACAACATGTGAACTTCATCTCTGCTCTCTCATTCGGCTTGACCTGACCCCGAGATCCACTCCCCCCCCCCCATGGTGTTAGTCGGTGTCACCCAATGTCACCCGGTGTCACTCGCTCTGCAGCCAGACCCTCTGCCATAGCAGCAGGACACGGTGACACCTCCCAATTACAAGGGTCGTGTCCCTGCCATCCGATCGCACATTACCAGACCCCATCCTGCCCCCGTGACTCCTCCAGCGCTCTCCCTTCCCTCTGAACCCTTTAATAAATCGCGCTCTACATCCATGATTATTCAGAGGTTTACACATTAGTCAGGCTGGCTGTGATGGGCAGTGTTATGCATAAATTGTTTGCAATGAATGAACTTTGACACCCCACAAATAGATGGAGAACATGCAGCCGCCATGTTTTCTAATCTGAGTCTGCAGCCGGCGATACCAGACAGGTCAGAGGTGGGAGAGATTGCACGCATCAACAGCAGTTTGCTTAACAATATGTCTGCTTGTGTACGCCAACAAAAGCCTATGGTTCTACTCCAGTGCATCTGATCCAACAATATGCCTGGGTTTAATCTATGACATTTACGTACAGACTCCGTGGCCGTGCAGCGCAGTGATGGAGAGATGTCAACAGTACTAGGGAAAGAAGAAACGATATCTGACAGAGAACATGTTGAACGTTAAGAGTAGACTTTATTATTTAGTGAGGTTTTGTATTCTACATTTGACCAATTCTTCAATGTCAAATAACAACCTCACACCTCCACTGGCCTTTAAAGGTGTGTCTACTACATGCTTTTCACTAGGCCAAGTTACAGGTCAGATCTGTGGACTGGTAACAGGTATAAAATCAAAAATCAGAAAATGGTTTATTGCCATTGTCCGTGAACAAAATTCACAAACCAGGAACTTGTTTCAGCGGTAAGGTACAAAACACTGAATCTCCTTGATAACTTCTGCTGTTTTTAGTCCATAAATTATCATCAGACTCGTTCCCTTCTAATCACGATCAGTAAAACTGCTGTAAGGCCAGCTTGCAATGCGTTGAAATGTGTTAAAATCTGCATGTAATTCCCTCTGCAGGCAGTAGAGTGCACCAAAACTCAGTTAGTCCCTTGGGAAACAGCAGAGATCCATATGTAAATTTTGTTTTGTGTTAAACAATTTATTTTTTAGTTCTAAAATATGAGATGCCACACTAAAGGTACTCAGCAGCACGTTTAAAGCTCGCCGGGACGATTCTCATTAGGCTCGGGCCTAATAATAATGCTTCTGAACCACTGCTGCCTTGGATCCACAACCGATCACTCTCACACCCTATTCATATTTGATTTAAGAGACCGCCACCTGAGCTGCTGTCGCTGGTCTTCTTGTTATCTTTAAATTTTGTCTTTCAATATGCTTTTGTCTTGTCCTGACTTCTAAAAATCCATGTTTCAATTTTGGCTACTAGAAACTTCAACCTCCACTTTCGCTACTATCTCCTCCCTCTCCAGGAGTAAGTCATGAACCCGCCTCAGTGACACCAAACTTTTCCAGACTGTGGCAGTGCAAAGTGCACTTGTTCACCGTCACTTCAGCCGCTCTGTGCGTGCGTCTGTCTGCCTCCGCTGTTGCCGAGGTGAAGAGCGCCGACGTATGCCGAAAGATATAGAGACGGAGCGAGCAGAGAGGGAAGGGTGGGAGCGGGAGGTATGCAGGGGGGAGTAGTGACGGGCGGTGATGGGGTGGAAGGGGGGTTTGCTGTTGAAGTTGAAGCCTGTTCTTTTGTGGCGCCCCTGCCTTCTGATCATTTTACATCACGTTGACATTCGGAGAGTTTACTCTGGGGTCTGTAATTGTATTCTTTCGCCAGTTCTGCATTGCCAACCGTGAAAATGGAATCTTATCAACCCTGACCAATTTTTAATGTACAAAATGAATTGGCAGGGGTTCAAAAAAAAGGGTTGGGGCACACAATTCAAATCAGGTGAATGATACACACTTTTTTTTCTCCTCACGACCCACCCACCGCACAACCTCCTTATCGCTCCCCCTGCTTTTTATGATCATATTACATTGGATTTACTTTTCAAAAGGCAGCATGGGCTCAAGACGGGGGGTAAACTCGAGGTATAAATATGACTTTCTGCGAGTGTAATCATGCATGCCTGTATGTACTGTGTGGGGATATACATACAACAGTTTATGGTGTGTGGCTGCATGTTTTTCTATACAGAAGGAATGATAAAGGAAGCCTGAAGTGGTGTGTCAGCAGAAAAAGAGCAGGGGTTAACTGGACCCATATCCAAGTGGGAGGTGGGTGAGTTAATTGGACTGATGACCTGTGTACAAAGAATGTACACAGCATTGCCTGCGACACCGGCATTTACTATGTTAGCATGTGTATGCAGGCCTAAGTGACATAAGAGACATTTGTAAGGTCCGCTGCATGTGTAACTTTTCTGTTTTGGGGTCTGTCACCTGCTTGTATCCATGGAGATATTATTGCTGTGCCTGGAATTGCATCAAAGGACTGATTTTTACTTTCTTACAAAGAGTTCACTTTAAACTGTTTGCTGCTGTCCAAACTCATTTACCTAATTCATCATTCACCTCATTTATAAGCACTTTGCGGAAAATAAAAATCTCTATAATTGGAGCCACGCTACACGCTACATACAGCACCTCATTTGGACCCTAAGAGTTGTTTTTACATGTATCTATTCACCTTTTTCCGCCCCGCTCACTTTTGCCCCTTTATGCGACGGATCGAGTGTACGGACAAAACAAACTTCCACAAACTCACAAACTAATGGAGAATGTCATACCTCTGAGCTCATCTCAGTACTCACAATTAGGGTCCATATTTTGTGGACCTGACATCATAAAGTTGTCTTTGGACAACATTGAAAGTTACGTACTGAGGAAAATAAGTATTTGAACAGCCTGCGATTATGCTATTTCTACTACTTATGGAGGGGTCTGATATTGTCATCGTAGGTGCATTTCCACTGTGAGAGACAGATAGATAGTCGGGGTCTGACTGATTGTGGGGTGGACAGGTGTCTTTATGCAGCTAAGGTGCTCAAACAAGTGCTACTAATTTAGATTAATAAGAGTAGAGGAGGACTTTTTAAAGGCAGACTAACAGATCAGAATTCTTGTTGATTAACAGGTGTTCAAATTCTTATTTCTAACAATGACGTACAAATAAATTGTATAAAAATCAACGTGATTTCTGGATTCTGTCTCTCACAGTGGAAATGCACCTACAATGAAACTTTCAGACCCCTCCATAATTTCTAAGTGGGTAATGTTTATACGCATGGGCATTATTATTCATGGGTTTCAGCTTCTTGTTTTGCCTGCATTATTTTGAGGGCCTTTTTCCCTTTCAAAATATATTATAAGCTTCAGTTTCATATGCATAACAAAGCCAACTACAAGGGTGATCTACGCATGTAAAGTGCCCCAGGGCAGCTGTGGCTTTAGATTAGAATCTTAAACACTACATGTGTGAGTGAATGAAAAGCCGTGGGCACATCTTAACTTGAAGCTATAAATCAAAGGGTTTTCTGCTGTAAGTTCCAATGCAACTATATGAAAATCAAAATGAACTCACGGGTGACACTAAAGACCACTAGGGCCAATGGATGCTTTATGTGTCTGTTGTTTTGCCTAAAAATATAAAAAATACCAGTCATTTATAATAGTTAGACACTTCTTTATTCCCAACTCGAGTTATGTCACCCCCGCTTCTGATTGATGTCACTTCTGCAGCCCACTAAGTCACAACTCATCTCATAAATAAGAGGGATCAAACCTCCAGACGGCGCACAAATTCACCTCCCGAAACAGCGACCAAGATGAAAAAATAGTCCTCACTTTGGACAGAAACAATACCAGCGCGACCAAAGCCATACATATGTTAAAATTGCAGGCCATAATAAAGATTAAGTACAAGTTAATGGCATCCTCAGTCATGCTCGTGAAGGTAATCTCTCTTTTTCAAATCAAAATTAGATTTGGAAGGGGAGCAACAAACAGGGGCAGAGACTTTGGCGTAATATTTTAATCAAATTGTCATGAGTGAGTGGATACAATTAGGGAGGCTGTCAGTCAGCAAGGCAGGGACCCTGTTGTTGTTCTGTGGGCAAGGTGTCGCAGGGCCAAGGTAGAGAGAGAGGGAGAGAGAAGGGGTACGGAAGGAGGGAGTAAAATGGCAGTTTGTCAGAGGCATGTGGCAAGAGCAGTGTTGACCAAAGTCTATTGGAAATGATGAGAAGTTCATTCAATCTCGATTTGGGTGATTGGGTGAAAGGATCAGCCAAAGTTGTGAGCACTCAACACGTAGGGATCCAGACTGGTGTTCTTTCTATGTTCTATTCAGCATTTACAGTTTGGTCACCAACTTGACTGCGTCTCGGGCTAATGTTCAATAGAGCAGTGCAATCAGGTGTGTTTATTTCAGTGACGCATGGGAAACTGAAACCCATCATTGATCCTCCATCATTTAGAACAAAATCGAATGTCTCTCTCCTCAGATTAACCGCGGTTTGGTGGTGCCAGGGCCGTTGCTAGCCATTTGGGTGCCCTCAGCAGAAAGGCTCAGTGGTGCTCCCAGGCCCCCAACCCACTTTGAACGTAAAAAATACGTAGGGGCTTGTAAAAAATAAAATATAATACTAATAATAATAATTTTGTAAATATTGCATACATTACAATCCTAAATGGGGTCTAGGGGCCCTCAAACAAGAAGTTTTCAACAAAATGTTCTGTATTTTGAGGCATTTTAGCCGCAATATTATTAGCAACGTATTACTCAGTCCGTAAATTTCCTTGCTCCGACTCTGCTCCAGCATCACCCAAAGCCCTTCTCTCTGCTGTTCTGCAACACAGAGTGAGGCTCTATAAACACTACAGGCTGCAAACTATTCATGCTCCTGTTGCATTTATGAAAACCCGATTTAGACATTTGTAAGAAGTTGAACCACTTCAGCTTTACGCTCGCCGCGATGTCAGCTCCGAGGTCCACCGCGCCAGCTCGGCACGGCACACATTTTGTTTTATTCTATCTTTTTCTCGGTTTTTAATTGAATATGAGGCCAATTTTAATCATCTAAAGACCGTTTTGCTCCTTCTGGTTCATAGAATACGTATGCGGCTATGTGGCAAAACTGTGCCCCTGATCTGTCTGTTTAAACTGTGGCTTGTTGCTCAAACTCGCTATGGAAAGAGAGAAGCAACACTTGAGTCCTAGTTTGCATTGATAAAAAAAAACTAAAGGCAGGTTATGCCTATGAGTCTCAGTGTTTAATTGCAAAAGGAACAGTGCAGCTTCAGCACAAATAGCCTATTATGTCAGTCAGTCCAAACTGCCTGGTCAGGTTGGGGGCCCCTCATGCGCTTGATGGCCTACGCACTGCTGAAGTTGACAATGAGTCGATGCAATACCTCATTTGTCCAGGAGTGGTCCATGTTAGGAAAGGTTTCAAAAGTAGTCATTTGGGCGCTGTGTTTAAATTGAGACATTTCATCTGCCAGAACTGGCCTAAATCCAGAACTTTCAAACTGAAAATGACCGAATGGCAGTCGACTTAGATGATAAATGAAGTTTGACGAATGTTTTAGTCCTCTGTGTTTTTCTGTTTTCCGTACAGTAGCCATGATTGTTTTGATTGACACAGACCATTTGTTTCTCTGATCATTAAACACATAATTACAGGTATTTTAATGGACTAAAAAAATGACCTCGATAAATGCATTCTTTCTGTCTCTCCGTATATACTGCAACATGCAACTTGGCCTGGTGGAGTTTCTTGTCTCCATTGAGATGGATGCATTTAATGCCATAGTGTGGAACATAACACACAAAGCAATCACATCTCCACGAAGACAAGCCGGTTGCAGAGTCTCCACCAGAAAATTTACATAGTGCACATTTACACAACTGTAGATAGTTTAGAAAATAAAAAAGTATGAAACTATCAGGAGACACAGCAAGGCACACAGGCACAAACATTACAAACTTACTAAAACGTACAACCAAACCGTAGTGTTCTCTATGGGCTCCTGACCTCCTCCTCTTCTCTTTCTCTTCACTTCTCTTCTCTTCTCTAACATGTGCGCTCTGAAGCCTAAACAAGTGTGAAAACGGTGGCTTATTAGGCCTGGTCCGCCTCTCCTTTATGTTCGCAAACACCCAGCGCGCTTTATCTCTGATCTGGGAGCACTGGCCTGTCTACTCATCGTGATATAATCAATTTGAGACACACCTAAAGAGGACCAGGGTTGGTTTCCCCTAATTGGGCCATTACTCGCAAGAGGCATTGACTAACGAGAGAGGGCTATATTATTATTAGCTAGACACTGCCTTATTTTTCCCTTCACTGATTTCATTGGCTGGTTTTGCTTCCCTCGGTTAAGTAGCAAAAACGCCTTTGTAGATCTTGTCGCGTCTATTAGCGGTTCTCAATACAATCATAACATTTGTTGATGACAGCCATTGCTCTCTATCTAAACGGCGTTGGACCAAATCTTGCATGCTGTGCTGAATACATTTGACAAAGTGCAATACTCAAACAGCAACTGCATCCCCGCCCACATCGCCACCCAAGTATTTAGGTTGGATATACAGTAATTATGATTTATCAAATTAATTTGTCAGTGCCGATTCATCACTTTATCAGACAGGCTAAAGAGCGGATTGACGTGCTAGCATGCGCACACACCCGGACAGGTATTCTCCTACAACATTTGGTACAGCTAATTAAATACAATAGATGTCAGATGGAGTGACTGATGCTTGGTTTGATGGTGCGAGCCCTGGTAAAATATTAACTCAAGCAAAACTGAAAGCCAAGTGCCGTGTGACAATGAGGAGACGCTGCAGCCGGTCATTTCTGATTCATTTGTTGCAGAAATTGTGCAGAGGTAAATGGGACGTTGATGTCGCTGTGATTTTTGTCAAAACGTTTAATGATAACTAAATGGTGGCATGGAACGAGGGAGACGAAGAGGATTTGTAAGAAGTTGGTGGTGACAAGTTTGAGTCCACTCGCTGGTAATGCATCATGATTTTAATAGTTTGTGAGTCCTTATATCCGAGCAAATGCATGATTTCTTGAAGGATTTTCAGAGGATTTGACCACCTCCGGGATTGTACATCTCAGACAGATAACGTGTTACATGTGATCCATAAAATCTATCTGGTTAACTTCATGAAGTCATATGAAGCAGCTCTTGGTCTGGTCATCCTCAGTTCTTCTTCATTTCGCTCTTTAGTTCAGGTTTGTTTTTCTATGCTTTAGCCCTGGCTCCATCGATTATAATTTATATATGAACTATCAATGTAATTATACGGCTGAATAGTTAGCATGCTCACCTCACAGCAAGAAGATTCCAGGACTTTTTTTTGGTGGATTTTGCATGTTTCTCCGTGTTTCCCCCATCAATGCAAAACATGCACACTGGGAAAAGCTTCCAGCAAAAGGAAAAGATCTGGAGATGGGTCCCTGGGGCACTGTGGGGTTCACTGCTCCTGACAGGTTGCACCAGGAGGTTTTAAAGGCTGGGTCAAATGCAGAGGACACATACAGGCGCCATAAAGTGTACCTCAACCTTCACCAAACGGAGAAATGAATTACATATTTGATCAAGATAC